>VZRO01003959.1:292626-328366 GCA_013397915.1 Daphoenositta chrysoptera | reverse complement strand
CAGGCTGTCCCCTGAGCTCTGCGTGGGTGTCCCTGTGGGCAGGGTCAGAGGCATCACACGTAATAATAGCAGGGTCTGTGAACCTAAATTTTAACTCCCCGCCTTGGGTTTGAGCGTTGTAAATTTTATGAGCTGTTTTTCAGAAACTGGAATCCAAATTTTTGATTTTTTTTTTCTTTTCTTTTTTTTTTTTATATTTTCCTTATTATTACTGTTATTTCTTGTCACCTACACTTGCAGAGATCACAGACTTTGGGAGAAAACCCGTGTGAGGGGTTTCTGACCTGGGCACAAGGCAGAACCAGGGTTTTTCCACAGGCAAAAGGTTCCACATGAAATGCAGTTGTGCTCTTGCACAGCCTCTGAACAAGGCAGCAGGGCAGAGTCACCACTCCTTGGAGACAGCTCTTTCTCTTTATTCTGGCTGCACGTGGGTGATAAAGCTGATGTTTGGATTTCATTCGACATCTTCTCAAATTAAAACCAGTGTGATGCTCAGAGTCTCGGGCTTTCAGCTCTGGTCTATAAACGGCTCCTGGTAAATTATCAAAGGCATATAAATGATGTGGGAGTCTAAATTCTATTTTTCCAAAGGGATTTACACATATATTAGGAATGTATGAACTTAGCAGACTTAGGCAATAAATCTAATTGATTTCAGGAAGGTTCCTAGGTAGCTTTGATATTTTCAGAATGCAGCCCTTTGTCCGATGGGCTGAACCATTTCTCGTTTCCCTCATTATCACAATGAAAGGGATCTTGACTATCTGCCATGATCTAAAACGTGCTAGAACGCAATCAGCAAAAATAAAACAGTGGCAGTCACAGCTGATGTCTAACTCTCTTTTTCCTCCCACTGAAACAATATTTCTGTATTTTTTTCCCTGAGTACAAAAGAAGCCGGGTTCACCTCGAGAATGAATTATGCTGCCTATGGTGCAAGTTGAGTGGGACACATCTCTGAGTGTCACATCTTTCTCTGACTCCTAAAGCTCTGCAAGAGAAGACCATGCTCCAAGAACTCCAACTCTGTTTTCATGAAGCTCAGCTCAATTGTAACAATGTCTTGAGGGTAATTATAACACCTTTTGGTAATTCAGACCATCCCTTTATTGATGAAAGCCTTAAGACCAGCATCAGCTGGGGCTGACTGTGAAGTGGCTTCCCTGAATCGAAGTTTCACTCTCTGTGCACCAACATGGAGTTATTAGAAGTCAGTGGTGAGTGACACAAGGATGTGACTCCATGGGACAAACAGTGTCCTCCTGAGATCAGCCAGCTTCTGCTTCAGCGTGTTCTCCATCAGGCTGGGCTGGACCTGTGAGCACCCAGAGAGGAAAATTCCCTTGGGATTCCAAGGCCTGTGTTCTCAAACACGTGGAGAAGGTGGCCCCTTTCTGAAGCCCTTGTCCTCCTGCAGCCCCCCGAGCCAGCAGCCACTCGTGCCCCACGGGCAGAAGGAGAGCAGGGCTCAGCTGTAGTTTTGGCTTTGGGGATAAATCCTCGCTCTCCTCTGGAGGAGCTGAGCTGCTGCCAGCAATTGATGCTCTGAAAAGCAATTCCCCGTTCTCTAGAGAGCACAACCCCTTGCCACCAGTAATTAAACCTCCCTGGTGGCTGTGGTTTTGCCAGCACAGCCCTCCAGAGCTGTGTTCCTGCTCCTCGTCCCTCGCTCCGGGGTTGCCCCACACCGCTCCCTCTGCTCCACCAGCACTGCCATGGATGCGTCTGTGCTATGAACAGGGAATAAGTCCAGCTCAAAAATAGCCTGGCAGAGAAACGCTTCGTTTTTTATGTGTCTTCCTCCAAATTGGATCAAATTCCTGATCCGTTTCGCAGCAGAGCCACAAACCAATACTCCAGGAGAACCGAGGGGCCCGTGCACTGCAGGAGGGAAGATGAAACAAGCAGTAGGAAAAGGCTGGAAAGGGAATACCAGAAGCCAGAATTGGTGTTGAAGACTTAATCTTGTGAAACCACAGCCTCACTCTTCCAGCCAGGAAAAAGTCAGCAGCTGCTGACCAGCACTGTTTTTTCTAACACTTCAGAGCCCCCTTTGAACTTTTTTGTGGCCCTGGGGGGATTGGAGCCCACAGCCAGGGAAAATCTGCCCTGGGCTGCCCATTCAGCCTCAGTGCACTGGGACCAACTTTCCAAGGAGCAGAAATTTCCCCAGCTCTTGGCACACACCAAGTGTCTGCTGGGGAACATGCCTCTTTCCACCCACCCTGGTGAGAAATCACGAGAATCCTGATGGGGAAAAATGTAAGAGGTCAAATATAGCTCTGGTTAGAAAATCATCTTCCACCACAACATGTCTTGAAAAGAAGAGCTGAAAAAAATGTTTTCCTTAGCAGATTTATAGCAAAAAATTAGTTTCGAGCACATTGTAATGGCAAAATGTTGTACTCATAACAATAAATCATTTCTTAAGAAAAACTTTCAATTTAAAGTGTTGGCCAGCCATATTTAAAACAACACTGAAAAACAGAGATCTTGTTTTGAATTGTTTGCCAGTAATGTACAAAAACTTCCTGAGATTCATAAGGAAATGGAATGATCTATGACTCATAAGGAAAACATGAATTGCTTCTTTTTATTTTAGAGTATAAATGCAAAGATCTGTGTATGAACAAGGAGCTAAACAAATGTTTGGCTTGTTAGTAGCAGATATTTCATCCACTTTGAAACCTGAATACTGCTTTTCTGAAGGAAAACAGACTCTGCTGCAGGACAGAGTCGAATTATCGATAGGAATATTCATACACATCCAGTTGCTGGGGCAAAGAGACAGGCAAAAATGAATGCCAGATTCTTGGAAAGCCTTGCATATTTTACAGAAGAAATTAAAGCCATGCTGTTTAAGGAACATTGTTTAATAATATTCTTTCTTTCTGCCACCCTGTGTTCTTTTAGTTCTTTTGTTATTCAGAGTTTGCATTCAGGACAGATATTTAAGTGTGTTCATAATACCAAGCAAATGTCGCAGTGCTATCAACTTTAAAGTTCTAAAGTTAAGATCATATTTTAGTGGTTTCCTGAGCAGGATTTACATATTTTTTTTCCTTGAGCCGTGACCTTTAGCTTGAAGCTTTTTGAGACTTTTTGTTATGGTAGTGCTGATCTTGATTTAGACCTATAAAACAAATTATAGGTTCACATTAGTCAAAGGTTGTCCCCTCCAGGATGTGCCATTCCTCAGTACAAGTAAATGGAAAAAAAAAAAAGCCAATTTTTCTAAATTAATTTCACATATTTTCTAAAGTAACATCATTAGCTTTTTTCTTCTCAAGAGTTGTTCTGTTTCTCTAGGCATTCTCTTTCTTAAAATGAGGATTTTATTCAATTTCTTCCCACTAACATTTAAGAACACATTTCAATTCAAACTGGGTGGTGTTGGACCCCAACTTGAAGTGGCCAGAGTTCATCTGGACGGGACTCAGTGTCAAAATAACAAAGCTTCTATCCCAAAACAAGGACTCGGATTTGGCCAATTCCACCGTACTTTATTTTAGGCAATGCCCAAAACGTTTTGGTTTGTAAGGAAAATGTCCTGCATCTCTCCAAGGACTCCAGCAAGGACTCTGTACTCTTCCAGTGCTCCATGAACCACAGCTTGGGACACAGAGGGAGCTGTGGTTTATCTGACTCTGTGGATCTACTCCAACTGAGGGGGAAAATGTGCCATTAGTTAGATTCGATTAATGCAGCTCTTTTAGTTAATTTACTGAGCAAATTTCCCTTTAGGTCTGCGTTATTTTCCCTTTTCTCGTTTCCTTTTTTTCCTTTCCTTTTCCTTTCAGGCTCTCATTCTGTGAGAGAAGATGAGATCTCCAGCGAGGAGAAGAGGGAACCCGTTAAACACCTCATTATCTCCGAGGTCGGTGTTGATTTAGACTTCCAGCCAGAGAAATGGAGTTCAGCTCCTCTCTGACTGAACTGACACTGCAGATAACCCCGGCACATCCATCTCAAATTGTCAGCTCAAGACAAATTACCTTCTCTCCGGGATACTCTCTTTCACTGATTACCTGCTACTCAAATTAAATGCCATCTGACTTCTGAGAGTCTTTTGTTTGTCAGATTCCACTGGATTATGCAAAAAACGATGGGGGGAGAATCTGGAATGTTTGAAGTCTTGAGAAGCAGAAGTGCACAGGCCCTGCTTCCTCATCCAGCTTTGGAGGAAGAGCTCGGGCTTTTCCTAATCTGTTTGCCACCCCACTGTATGGTAAACTCCACTGTCAATAAGAAAGATAAAACCTAAAAGCCTTCTGAATAATGCCCTAAAGCAATAGGATACTGTGAAAACCTCATGTTTGGTGGCAAATATTTCACACAACCAAATTTTTGAAAGCCCGGGGTTTAGTTCGTTTAAGTATTTCACTTAATTCCTTTGTTTGATTGTGTGAAAGAAAAAAGGTGTCAGGAAGTGCTTCAAAGGAAGAACTAGTAATTGCAATCATGTTTACTTAAAATTTTCTTTCCAAGACTTTTGGACTTTTCACTTCATTCAACTGTCATTGTCTGGCCTACTATTTTCCATTTATTCACCTCAAGCTGTTTTATGCATTTTGGGGTTTGTTTTTTTTTGTTAAAACTTTCACATTCTCCAAAATTAGATAAGAGAGGGCGAAAACCCCCCAACATTTAGATGTTTTGCAGAGAACCACTTTCAAGAAACCCTCACTTGAGAGAAAGGATTTAAATTACACAGCTCAGGGGCTGCCTTTTGCCCTCAGTGTTGAGATTTTGCTCCTCACTGGTGAACTTAAAAATTTTTGGGAGCTTGGAGTCTGCCCTGTGCTCTGACAACACGACAAGAAATAAATGGGTGATGGCTTCAGCTGCTCGGCAGGTCCTGAGTGTGCATGTGCCCTGTCCTGGCAGGGGTGCAGGGACTCAGCAGCCTTGTCCTGCTCCTGGGGTTGCTCAGGAGGTCCCGTGGGGTTTTTTCTGCTGCTGGGCGCTGTGAGCAGGAGCAGAGGAGGAGCAGCTCTGTGTTTGCTCGGGCAGAGCCCTGCCAGGAGGGCAGCCAGCTCCTCAGCCAAGCCTTTGGAGCTCCATCCTCAGCGGGCACGGCCAGAGTGGGCGATTTCACACAGAAAGCTGCATTTCTAAGCCCAGCAGGCTGACGATTAGAACCTCTGAAGTGGGGAGCCCTGTTAGCAGGAAATTGGGAAGTAATTAAATCCCCTGGTGAGGCAGCAGCCCAAGAAAGAGTGCAATCTAAGCGTACTCAAAGACAAGACCACTGTATGAAACCAAATTAAGGAGTAAAATTTAAGCCCTGTGATACAATTTTTAGGTGTTTTTTTTTTTTTTTTTCAAGCAAAATGGTGTTAAACGATAGATACCATTTTTTGGAATGGTGTTAAATGCTATCTGCCATTTCTGTATGAAGCAGCTCGTCATGAGACAATCTCCAGTTTAGCAGACACTATCTCCTTGTGGAGATATTTCTCCTTGCAGAAATAGAGTTCTTAACATTGGTTGATTGAAGGTGCAAATGAATCTTTTTCATTCTGAAATTATTACAGAAAAGCAGAGATGCACCAATCTGTGCTAATCACCTGCCTACAGAAGCACCACATTCATGCAGTTCACTCCCTGTCCTTTTTTTTTCTCCTCCTGGTATGCTGAAATGTTTTCCTTAAACGTAGCTTTGAAGATTTCCACTTTGTTAGGGAATGAAAGCTCCTGGTGGTAACATCTCTGGAGAGGGGACAGTGATGAATAGTCACACCTTGCCCATGCCAAACTGATAGAGCTTCAGACAACTGGGGAGAAGAAGGATGGCTCTGCAGAGGGCACGGGGGTTCTGTGTCACATAAATCCAGCAGCAGCTCTGACAGGCGCTCCCATCGCCCTGCCCCGACTGCAGCCTGCCTCTCCCAGAGTCCCCCAGCACACCCCAACCCGCTCCTGTCCTTCCTCTGCCTCCAGGAATTCCTTCTGGCTTGGACAGGACGGACAGAGAGCATCCTCACCCAAGCCAGGGTTCTGCTGGTTGGCCAGAGAGCTCTCCCAGGAGCAGGACACGAGCCTGGAGTCCCCTGGGGCAGGGGACAAACTGAACCCTGACCTTCTCTGCACAGGGATCAGCAGCCAGGGGTCCCCTGCTTGTCCCGTGGCATGGATTTCCCAGGGCTGTCGTGCTTTGGATGTCCAGCCTCCTGCTAACCCAGTCCTCCCCTTGGCCTCTGCTCTCGGTCTCACACTCCCAGCCCCTTCTGAGTGTCACATTCCTGGTGTCCCTTCTGAGTTCCTGCTTGCATTCATGAGCCTCCTTGCTGTCCTGCTCATTTACTCCCAGTGGCAGGAAAAAGGGAGGAGAAAAACAGATATTCCCCTTAAAACTTCAGTGCTGAACTCCTTGTCCTTCCACAGACTTCCTTCCCACCTTGCTCACTTTGCTGCTGGAGGTGTCCTTTCCATGGCAAAGACAGAATTGTCTTCATTGAGTGTTTTTCCTGTGAGGGCGGGACACTGACTGGAAAACCATGGGAAGCTGGAATCCTACCCTGATTATATTGACGGCAGGAGTATTTAAGGATTCCCTGGCCACACATAAACATGGGAACAGGCTGGGACACCAGCTGGAACACAGCTATCCCTCCTGGCAGACTCGGGGGGATGCAGGCTCTGCCTTTTGCAGAGGGGCTGGCTCCGTGTTCCAAGCACAGCTATTCCAAGGACGGCTCTTCCAGACTCAGGGAGTTGACTTCAGAAAACTTCTCGTGGCTCCAGAGGTGTTTGTTCAGGAGGCAGAGTTTGAAGGTGCTCAGGGAAGGTATGGCCGTGGCGCAGGAAATCGTAAGAGGAAGGACAAAGTAGAAAGGGCTCTTTGAGCCAGATGCAGTTGGAAAGAATTTTCCAAGAATCCAGCTATGTAATTTCGAAGAATTTGGAAAGAATAAACCACCCGAAGACATTCCATCCCTTGGACCTTTCACGACTAGATAGTGATCAAGCATTCTGCAGAGAACAATCCTGCGCTGGCATGAATATGCCTGGATGACCTCAGGAGTCCTTTGCTCCTTTAATTGCAAGGACTTGTTACAATAAAAAAGACAACAATGTTGCGCATGATAAAAAGGGCATTTGCAACTAAAAGGAGTATTTCCACATTGAGAAACTCGTTGGGTATCCAACCACAGTAAATATTTAAAACTGCACCACTGTGAGAAAGAGAAAAAGAAGATAGTGGCAAAAAAAGAAAAAGAAAAAGAAAAAGAAAAAGAAAAAGAAAAAGAAAAAGAAAAAGAAAAAGAAAAAGAAAAAGAAAAAGAAAAAGAAAAAGAAAAAGAAAAAGAAAAAGAAAAAGAAAAAGAAAAAGAAAAAGAAAAAGAAAAAGAAAAAGAAAAAGAAAAAGAAAAAGAAAAAGAAAAAGAAAAAGAAAAAGAAAAAGAAAAAGAAAAAGAAAAAGAAAAAGAAAAAGAAAAAGAAAAAGAAAAAAAAAAAAGAAAAAGAAGGAAGGAGAAGCAAGGTTTCAAAGGCAAAGTTCTCCTCTGTGTGTGAGCTTGCTAGTGTGAAAAGACAGGGACAGAGTCATCACGCCCATTAACATTGCCAGGCACTAATGAACTGGTTTGCAAACTTGCTACTGAAATTCAATCCTAGTCATCAGAATGAGAGAAAATGCTTGAAATGAATTTAATTAAAATTTAAATCCAGTGGCTGTTTGTTCAGTGAATCTCTTGTAGGCTCTATTTACTAGGACAGCTAAGAACATTGGGTCCAAGCTCTAAACACAAGCCAGATATTTCCATTTCTAGTAGGAGAAAAAAAAAGAGTTTGTATTACTGAGCAGCTCCGAACTCTACAGTGAAAGTACCTTTTTTTTCTTCCCTAGAAAAGCAAACCAATTGTATTTACATAAAATAAAAAAATATGAATCTAAGTGCGAGCAAGATGTATGTGAAGCACTTGGGCAGCCACTCCCAGCAGTGCAGGAAATGCAGATTTATATCACATTCTGCTGCATTTAGTCCCTTCATCTGCGTTTCCACCTCTAGTGAAGCTGTTAGAGTAAATTCCCATTCAGGTTTCCCTCAGAAGGCTGCAGGAGTTGTTCAGTTCAATACTGAAAGAAATGGCTGCAAAATCAAATTCAGCTCGAGAGAAAGGACTTGCAAAACAAAGGAAGCTCTTCTGTTTCCCCTAAACCCAACCACTGCATTTAGCATCTGATTTCAAAAGCTGTGGAGATACGCTTTGGCCTTTTCCAAAATGCCACAGAAAAGGGTTTTTTTCTTCTTTCTGAAAACTCTGCTTTTGCTCTGTGCTTGTGTCTGGTCATTTCTTTGACATATGAAGACCAGGTCTATGAACTCAAGCAGCTTAAGCAGCTGTTTAAAGTTAAGCATAAAGCTATGAATATTTATTTTGAAGTACTATTCCACAGCATAATGAAATCAGTCCCCCAAACTCAGTAGCAGGCGACTGACTGTATTCCAGTTCTGCCAAAAATACTAGCATTTTGTGATTTGGGAGAAAACAAAATTGTGAAAAAGCACATTTTCTTTCAGCTGTCTTTGCCAGATGAGATGTTTTTCCAGTCGTATCTCATCCATTAGGTAAGTTCCTAAATTCGGGGTTTCTCTAGCTCCAAATAACAAATCTCAGCACAGAGAGGGAAACCCTCAACTTTTCCTTTGTGAGGGTTTGCTCCTGTCCTGTGGAGAGATACAGTCAGTGAGGATGAGCGTTGCTTAGTCAGACACTTCCATTGACACTCCTTTTAGTTTCTTTTTTAGTTTGCTGACCACTTTGTAGGAGAATCCTCATCCAAATCCCAGCCTTTCCTTTCTCTGCACTCAAAGCTTTACATCTCTCCTGGTTTTCCCTAGCTTTCCTTTAAAAAAAAAATATATAGTTTCTCTCTTTATATTTCTCTGGTTGTGCAGAGGATCCAGCAAGGTTTTTACATCTGCCTGAAGACTGGTCAGCTGCTGCCCAGCTGAAGGCATTATTTTGGCCATTTCTGCCATATCTCACTTTTCCCTGATTCAGTTTCCCACAAAGGGTCAGCAAGAGGAATCCAGCAAACAATTCTCAAGTGAAAATTATTCAACCATCATGTCTGCCAACTGCGTTGTCATGTTCCAATAAGAAACCCCATTTCTCCCTAACAGCAGTTAGAAAATTATTAAATAATGACTCATATGAGCAGGTAGCAGGACAAATCCTAAGTTCCTGTTTGTAATCAAGGGATGCAGTAAATTTAATTAATAAATGTGTGATTTTGATCGATCATGGATGTCATACAACTAGAGAATAGATTTTCCCCTGGGTATTTATCTGAAAGTGATTTTGTAAACAGAAATGTGTCTTGCCCAAGATTATACACAAGGTTTCAGAAAAGAAATGAAGCAGCAGAAGCCTCTGGTCCTGCACTCCCTGGATTTCTGTTATTCCACTGAAATCCACTGGCAAGACCTGGTGATCTGACAGGGGCCTGAAAGGTGATAATTTTCTAGCATTTGGGAGAGAGTTTGTTTGTTTGTGTTTCTAACCATAACTGGTTGAGAGGAATGTCCTCTCTTGCAAATATTCTGTTTTCTGGCTTGCTTATGTCCTTGAAAATTTGGCCCCAAACATTTTAGTTCAATGAGAAATGGGAGGGTTGCGGGTGATTTGTAATCCAAGATTTAGAAAAAAAATGAATCATGGTTATGTCAAGCAAGAAGATAATAATGGCAAAGGTGTGGCAGAGGGGGGTTGCTCAACTATTCAAAAGTCTGGGATATCGAAGTACTCCAGGGAAAATCCACACCACAAATAAGACCAGTACACACTTTCCCAGTGGTCTGCAGGTGAAATAAAGGGACTGCTTGAAGGTGAAATTAAAATCAGAACGTCCATTGAGAGAACAATATGATGGCTGTCCCTTTGACAGTGACAGAAGATCATCTCTGATGGCCTCACTTAATTTGAAACAAGCGACTTTCAAGGAAAAGAAATAACCCCAAAGGAAACGTAAGAGAGAACAACTTCCTTTAGGTCAGTCTGACATTTCTGTCCTTCTTGTGAGAAAACATTCCCAGCGAGGAATGGACTTTCTAGTCTTGTGAGGGTTCTCAGTCAAAATAAACAGAGAAGAAACTGTGGGTAATGGACAACCGTGAGCACTCTTGGCTGTCCTACAGGAAGTTTTTCATTTTTATCCAGTCGTTTGATACACAAAAAGATGTATAAAAAGGCTGTTGCATTGGTAATGCACCCAGGTTCTTCCCAGGAATACAAGCACAAATTTAGAAGGCTGTTTTATCAGCTGTCTTCAAAGGTTAGTGTTATCCTTAGCCTGACCTGAGAGGTTTGAGGATGCTGCTCTCAAGACCACAGAACGATTTATCACGGTAAGAGAGGCAAAATTTATAGTTAACATCATATTTTGAAGCAGCACTTTGGTTTTATCAAGACTCACACACTGTAAAAGGTAAAAGGAAAGCTTAGGGGCTGGAAGGACTCCAAAGCAGGTGCTGCTCTCTGCTAACAATGTCAGTGGAAATTAGACATGGGAAAGGACAAAAACTCCATCCCTTCACACTGGAGCCCGAAAAGCAGTCATTGACATTCCAGAGGAGGCCGAGTTAATCAGTAACACACCTGATTAGTGTCCCAACTCCACAACAAAGATCTTTTCTCCCCACTGTTGACATCCCTCGGAGGATGTGGTGAGACACGGGGGTGCTGCCCCGTGGCCCTCAGCATCCCCCATGGCACAAGGGACAAGGGTGTGCTGCAGCATTTTGGCTTTGCCTGCCAGATGGAGAAGTGCAAAGACCTTCATTGCACAGCTCAGTTTACTTAAATATTAGTCCACAAACAGGATATAACCTCGCATAAACAGGAAGATCAAATCCCAGGATTTAACCCATTCACCTGGAGTATTCCCTAGATATTACCTATTATGGTGAGGTGTAAATAATCCCGTACAAGGTCACTACCCACAATCTTCCCGGGCCATTGCACAAGAAGGTCACTGACCCATGGTCCTCTTTTCTAGCCCATCTCAGGTGCCCTGGAAGTGTTTCCATGGTTACCACCGGGCCTAGGGAAGATGCTTTTGTGGGCCTTCAGGCCTGCTCTTCTAGAACACCCATGGTGGAACCCAACAGGTGAGGCATTGGGGATGGCAAGAAACCGAGATTTAATATGGAAATTGCTGGTTGCAGAGTCCGCATGGACACGTCTCGTTATCAGAGATAAAGGGTCATTGGGATCACCCTTTTTTTAACACAAATTAAACGTTGCCACAGACCCCTTTGCAAACTGGGGGTGTGTCCCCCTCTCTGCGTGGCAGGGATCAAAGAGTGGCTGGGGTGTGTGACCTGAGCGAGGGGCATTTCCTGACCCTGCAGCCCCAGCGAGTCACTCAGGGCACAAGATTTTCTTATGGGGCAAGAAAAGGGCAATTTACACTTCTCCCTGGAAAAGGTCCCGATCCTACTTCTCCCCCTCCACCACCCCCGACCTCACAGGCTCTCACCGAAATCTGCATGAAAGTGATGACAAAACGAATGAAATCCATTGTGACTTCGGATTGCCCCAGCAGGAGCAACCCATGGATCTGGGAGGAATTTCCTCTTTCCCCAGGGCTCCTGGAGCTTATATACGCCTGTGAGAAGAGGAAGGAAAACTTTCCTCTCCCCCATCCCCAGTGATGATGAACGTTTGATTTGTGCATTTCCAAGTCACACAGACGTGAAGCAGTTTTGATATTCTCCGACAGCACCAAGTTTCCCTGAAAGGAGGTGAAAACATAACTACAAAATCAGCGCTTGCTCCTTGTTTGTGAAAGAGAGCTGGACCAGATATTTGCAATCGTTGCAAAGTGCTTGCAGATCCGTAGATGACAGACCTTCACTTTTAGCTATTTTTGGCCGCCTCTGTAACCTTTTTGCCTTTCCCAGGTACTTCCCAGCACCTTGTAGCTATTAGGCAAGCAAAGCCAAAAAAAAAAAAAAAAAAGGAAAAAAAAAAAAAAAGAGTTTAAAGGACAACAATTTAATCCTTTCCAGCGCATGTATCTGTCTCATTAAAGCATTCTCCTGGAGCGGTGTAATGATACATCAAATGGAATCCATTTCAAGGTAAAATGAGTGCTGCTGATGGCTAACACACTGCTCCCGAGGCCTGGCTTAGACCCCAGTCCTAGTGCAGCCTAGCACTGAAGTAGATTAAATATCAACTCGGGTCACGTTCTCATGGCCCAGGCACAAGTGCCAACATTCTTCCAATTATTCAAGGCCAAAGAAAGAGCAACCTGCCTGACAGAGCTGTGACACAGCTTGATTAGATTTAGCTTAGAAGCCTGCCGAAAAGGATACTGTGGTATTTAACTCAGATGGAGAAAGGAATGGCCTCTCTGTTTAAATGAACTGAGGAGGGGGGAGGAAGGAAAGAAAAAAGAAAAACAGTTTAAAAAAAAAAAGCAAAAAAAAAAAAAAGCGGAATATATTTCTGTAATGAGGGAGAGCATGTTTTAAATTTAAAATGATTGTTTCTCCATAATACAGCCAGCATGTTCCACATGTATAAACTGGTTTAATTATAAAAGGTGGCTTTGTACACCCTTTATTTAAATAATAGCTTTTTGCAGTCTGCACAGAAATCTTTCAGACCAAATAATTTTATCTTCCAGTTAGAGCAAATCACCTTGGATAAAAAGGGCTCAAGCTGGCAAACAGGACAGAAAAGCCTGGACAGAAACTGAGTAAACACTGACATTTCAAACAGAAATAGTAACGGGAGTTCGGGTAGGAGAACACACAACTCCAAAGATCAAAATATCCGAGTGATTTGGCCTCGACTTTAAAGTCTAGGGAAAAAGGCAACTGCGTGTTCTGTGATTCAGCCCTGAGCTCACATCTAATCTGACTGACAGGAATTCCAGGAGCTGGAAAGGCACCCGGGCTGTGATGCTGATTTCGCACGGAGCAGCGGCCAGAAGAATGCTGCTGCTCCATCTCCTGACATTCCTCACAGGCCTGCTGCCCAGGCACTACTCAGAGCTCAAAAGACCCTTTATTAGGGCAAATTGACACATTTTCCCATTGAAAATTAATCTAATTTTTAAAAAAGAGAAGGAGGTGGAGGAACATAAAAATCACACAAGCCGATTTTTTTTGAATGAAAAGGTATCTTTTTTTCCCCCCCTAAAGCCATTCAGCCATCACACTCCCTCGTGTCTCTTCTGGAGAATTTAGGAAACACTTTTCACCCTGGGTATTTTATGAGGTATTGCTGTATTCCAGAATAGGATTAGTGTGCTCATCCTGGAGATTTGTGCAGGGCATGATTATTTTTAGGTGCCTGCTGCTGTTGGAGAAGAAGCAGAGCGTGGACAATTCAATAAAAATATCAGGGGACTGCTTGTAATCACTTACACATATTCTTTGCAGAGATCCTGGCTGAGAAGGCAATAACTCATACACCTGGCAGACAACACCAAGTTTTACATGGCCTCAGTATTTAGGACTCTCTACCCACCTAATTTGCACTGTAATTGAACTGTATTGGTGTAGCTGACTTATCCTGTCCAGAAAGAGAAAAGATAAAATGTGTTCTGCAAGACTGGAATTTATAAGCAATCACACAAATATCAACTTCATGATTCTGCGTAGAAGAAAAAGAAAAAAAAAAAAATTACAGGGATCCAAAATTATTAAACCAAGGAATATACTACAAAGGGACCAGAGGAAATCAAATAATATGTGTATATATTGATGTAAACCCCAGTCTCTAAATTCGACTATCTACATTCCACAATGCTGCTCAATCAATTGAATGCTGGCATGAGAAAAATATCTGTGTAACAAGAAATTAATGAAAATTTCAGTCAAGTGCTTTTTAAACCATATATGAATCTTTATAGGCAGAAGGATTAAGGTTTTGTGTTGAACACTTTTTCAAATATTGGTTTGATTTGGAAAATTTTAATTATTTCTCTCACAGTTTATCAAGACAGGATACTTCAAATTTTTATTTTGTATAAGGGTTTCACTTGTATCGTCAGTTACATTCTATTAAAAAAAAATAAAATGGAATCCTCCAAAATGAGATGTCTCATTCAGTCTGAACTGCATTTCCCCTCCCATTTCTTGCTTGTGAGCTATTTTCACTCCCCCCAATTCCTTCCTCTCCCTCTTTCCCCACTTGTAGTTCTTACAGAAAATGTATTTGCACAGCTGTACTCATAAAGCACATATATTTAGATTTTATTAGCATTATGCTGGCACAAAAATTCTATTAAAAGTAGCTTTTTAAGTTTTAGGTTATTCTAAACAGGTATTTAACCACCAGCAAAGGGGCAGAAATCATACCAGGTCCTTGTGTAGTAAATGTCCATGTACTGTTTTCCTAATTCCTAAATGGTTTGATCAATTTGGGTTCAGAGTTTATCACCCTCTACCAAGCCTGTTCCACATCAGCTCATGGAGGGGCCTGTTTGATGATGAATTTACCATATCTCTCCATGTCTAAAGGCTCCTATGTGCTTTTCAAAAATATTCTGAATTTTGGCTTTTTATTGTTCTCTCCCTCTCTTTTTGACACCACACAATTTCCCCCTCCCCAGGTTTTACCTGGCTCAGCTGGCTTTCATAATTCATTTACATTTTGGGCTGAAACCCAGTAAAGGTTTTCCTTTTGACATAAGACCGTTCAGACAATTGAAAATAGATGGCATTGGACCTGGAATCAGAGCCACTGTATTTAAAAACAAAGCCTGGCAGCACCTATTCTTTTTTTTTAGTGGTTTGTTTTTTGTCTGGAAATGGGAAAAGAAAGTTCATCCTCAGCATTCTGTATCAGCCTCTTCGTTTCGAGAGGGTTACTGTGACCCACATGGGTTTTAATCTCCTCTTTGCCTTTTCAGGCTTTTAAGGAGAAGCTAATTTTGGCCCTCTGACTACAGGAATTTTTTTTTTTTTTTTTTTGCACGGGAGTCATGTGGAATGTGACACTAACTAAGCATCCACTTGGGAGAAGCAAACACCTTGCACCTCAAGTGCAGCCCGGGAGGCAGAGGGGCACCGTCTGAGAAGCAGAGATTTGTTCTGCTGCTGCAGGGTCCCTGTGCCCCTCCAGGCTGCCTGTGAAGGGAGCAGCCCCACTGACACAATCCATTTTCCCCTCTTCATTCAAGCAGAAGAGCCCCTAAGTCTTGACATTCTGCCCTCGGCAAAATAAAATCCCCTCCCTGCCTCTGCCTTGTCCCCCAGGGCTGCTGGACTAATTTTTAACAAAAGAAACGTTTCTAAAATGAATGAGTCACAGAAAGAGCATCCTATTCTTCCATCTCCCATTCCTGCTAGCACGTGGCACTCTGAAGGAAGCAAATCCACATAAAAGTTGCATGTCGTGTTATGAATATGAAATATCACCCCATTTCCACAAGCAGTGTTTTAGCTATTAATTGAGAAATAAAAAAGCAGGTCCTGCAAACACGAATGATCCACTCTGACCAAATGGGATCATCCAGCTGAAAATGGGTTGCATAATCAAGGCCGTGTGGCATCCTGATACATATTTCAACTTGTCAAACAAACTGGAGAAACCACAGTGGAACCTTGGGCATCCTGGGTGCAGTATCAGCTCCACCATCAATCAGATACTGTGTGTAGCCCTGAAATAAAAGTTATTTCGTGTCCACTCCTGCTCCTGGCAATATCAGTTGTATAAACAATTCTTTCAGATAGATTTATTTTAATTTGCTGCTCTTGCACAGGGGTTATCTAGTGCCTAAACCCTCAAGTTTCTTCCTGGTCTCCAAAGGTTGAGCCAACTGCATTGGAAAGATGTGGTAGTCAAGAAGGAATTGGTAGGGATGGATATAAACCTGCATCTGATTGATGTACAGTGTAACTCAGGCTTCCAAAAAATCCACTCATATTCTTCAGAGGGAAAAAAAAAGGGATCTGAAGTTCTGATCTGGTTGCAATTTTAGCAGAAATTTAAATTTCTAGTTTTAAATGCAAACTTTCCTGAATGTCATGGCTACAGACTATGGCTGTGTGGGACCCTTTCCTAGTTCTAATGATTTATTGAGGTACCCAGGGAAACAAGAGGCAGCAAAAGGAAAGATTAGAGAAGGTGCCTGACACACCTACTGGCAAGTGGTTGAAACACTTGTAAAATTATAACAAAAATGTGAGAAAACAAAACGGCCAAAAGCTGATAGGGAATGGAACAGCTCCAGTGGCAGGAGTTGCAACCAGGTTGGGATCCATCCTCCCAGCTCCCTTTTGGGCTCAGAATGATCATTACCCTGGAGGAACAGCCAGTTCTCGGGAGTTTCCTGTTTACCCACTGCACATCCACTTCATTCCCGTGAAGAGTCTCTTCAATTTGCCTTTAAACTGTAAAAAATTTGGGGGGATAAAATGCATCAGATGGAAGAATACCGAGCTGTTGAAGCTGCAGGGATGGAAACTTGCCAAGATGAGGGCAGTCCTAGGAAAGATGCAGTGGCTTGTTTTGTCTCAGGGAAGGGGCAGAAGTCGTGGTGGCAGCTGACAACAGCCCTGGCATTTGCCACAGCACAGAAGAAATCTGAGTGGAATGTTTGCAAATACAGAAAATGTTTGAAAGGAACCTCAGACCAAGAAGTTGACTGGTTTAATGGCTTTGCTGCAGATATGCAGGCAAATGACTTGAAGCAAAGACATTTAAAGCTCTTAAAATTAAGAGTTTAACTGAGCAGTGTTGAATTGGGTGAACTTAAATCCCCATGAGTTAAGGAAGACTTTTGCAGTAGAAGTCCTTTCTTCACCCCTACTTCTTATCTATTTAAAACAGGATTGAAGTAATGCTATAAATTAGTCTGTGAAAGAGTAAATTATCTTTACAATGATAGGACAATTTGCTAACAACAACAACAACAATAACAACAAAAATAATATAACAACGACAATATAACAACAATAATAATAACAATAACTATAACAATAATAATAATAGTAAATAAGGTCCAGATAATGAGGATCTTACAACTCTGAGGAAAATTCATAGTCAGATTTCTACAGCCAATGCAACTACATCTGCTGAAAAAAAGTCTCCAAGGAAAAAGGAGTTGGAAGTGTGGCCTGAAACTGTCCTTGTGATAAAAGCAGTGCTACAGTAACCCAGCCCCCTGCCATAACCACTTATCCTGTGGTGATTCTTTACCCAGGAGGATCCCAATAACTTCAGTGCTCTGGAATAAAGTATCACTGAATAAGGGGATCCAGATCTCACCCAGTGCAGACAGTGAGGTGAAAAAGTGGGGGTTTGACAGAAATGTTCCCACCCACACACTCCACTCTCATTTTTTCAACTTATTGTGTGCTGTGGTTCAGGGAAGCATGTCCAGGAAAGATCACATTATGTGCTTAAGGACTGAGGTCGGTGGGAGTTGGCACCTCAGGCAGGGCTGGCTCCCATCAGGACCTTGCCCACATTTCTGTCCCTCAGTGCAGAATTTCAGGTCATGGAGTAGCTCCCACAGGAGTAGTTCCATGCTTGGAATATCTGCAGAAACACTTCAGGTCAACGTGGCCCAGCATTGTCACCTAAAAGAAGCCCCTCTATCCTTCCCCACCTGCTCATTCCTTCTCCTGAGCAGCATTTCTTCATCCTGGCACAAGCCAGTGCAAAGGTAAAACACATTAGGAAACTTGATCTGGCTGAAAACAAACCTGGCAGGGGAAAAAAAATGTCCAAAATTGGCCAAAATCAGCCAAATTGATTCTCCAAATTGTTTCACTGTGTAGCCACTGAACCAGGCCATGCTCTGCCAGCTTAAGAGATGAAGTGCTATTGGGTGAGAACAGCCCAGGGGACAGGAAAGGATGACAAAATTCTTATTGTGTGGTTGCAGTGATGAAAAGCTACTTTCCCCCTTCTTTAGGATTCCCAGTTACACCCCCGGGGCATTCCCAATGTTCCAGGGACTGAGATTCCCCAGTGCATGATACAAATAATCTCTGCTGCTGATGGTGACGGAAGAAGAGAGTATAAACTAGATGAGGAAATTCTGCCAACCTCAACCAGCTTTGTTGTTTTCAGACGCAACATTCTTTGATATAAATTGTGTTTAGCTACACTTCTCTTCCTTAAAGACTTCTTCAGAGCTGCCTGTGTTTTTCTGAGGCTGGAGTGATGTCACAGTTCCCTTCCAATCTTTACAGTCTCTTTCCCTTTGAAATCTGTCACTACCATTCCTCGTGTCTGTCCTCCAACATTTCAGTGTATTCACCACCTGGCTCCCTTACACTTATTTCAGAGCTGCTAAGCAGCAGTGGAATTCCCTAGAAGGGATTTGAGCTGGAGAAATGCCAAGAGTCATAGCAATAAAATAAAAATAACAACAAAAACAACAGGGTATTATAGATGTTCGACACTATTCAGAATCAGATTCTTAGTGTATGAACTGTGGCGAGCTTGGGAGCCTCCTGCACAGTCCAAAGCAACCCTACAAAAACTGTGTGCAATGCAATAAAATGGTTATTCTTATTAGCTGATGTAACAGCGTAGGGATCTCTGCCAAGAACTATGGACCTTACATGTGGTCCTTTGATAAATATCTTTGTATGCACTTGGTATTAACAAAAGCATTACCATCTGTTTACCTTGCACTAATACACATCACATTTTTGCACAAATCCTGGCTTGTATTGCCTAAGCCAAAGCTGGGCACTGTATCCATCAGAATGGGTGACAAAGGTTTAAATCAAGCAGGCCGTGTTTCAGCACGTTATTCATAAAACTAGGTCATGGGATAAATGTACTGTTGGAGCACAGCTTTATACTAATTTTCCCAGTAAGATGCATCATAAATATTAACTGTCCCGAGCACATACACACAGCTCACGGCCTTGGCTCCGGGCCCTTCACATGGAAGCTGGGGAATGAGCGCTGACTTAAGGTAGTGAGAATGTGAGGAACTCTGAATTATCTTCAATAACAGAGCCTTTGCTGCCTCCAGCTTTTCCAGCCAAGCAGTAACACGGGAGCTGAGCACCCCAGGGCCTGGTCCTGCAGCACCTCCCTGGTGGCAGCAGCGTTTTTGTGAGGCTCAGGACTTCTGTGAGGCTCAGGACTTTTGTGAGGCTCGGGACTTTTGTGAGGCTCAGGACTTGCCTTCATCTGCTGCCCCTTCAGCAGCCCCGAGCCCAGCGTTCCTTTCACAAACTCACCCAGACTTGTGCCTCTTTCCTATTTTCGACCACTACTGTGGGCTCAGAGCCTCCCCTCCTCCCCCAAACGCTCCCCATGATCCCATTATCTCCCAGCACAGCTTCCAGCTCGCCTGTGATACCAGGAGCAGGTACCCCTGAGCACAGTGAGGCTGCAGCGCCGCGGGAACTTCCAGAAACAACAGTGTAGCAATATCTAATTATTTACAGCGGCGGCACAAAGAAGGAGATTAAGATTATTTGTGATCATGGGTACGCATCCTTCTTTCCATTCTCATGGTATTTCCTGCCCGAGTGAAAGGAGGAAGAACCAGAAATCCACTGAGAATGTCTGTCTCTAAATTTTTTTTTTTTTTCGGCCTCAAGAAGTATAGCCAATAATAACAGTATTCAGAGTGCTTTTCCCTGATAATTTTCAATGTGCCTCACAAAGAGGGATAAGAATAATGATCCTTATTTTATAGACTATAACACGACCAACAAAAGAGCCAAGAAAGGAACCCAGATAGCTTGCCCTTTCCTCTGGGCTTTGCTATTGTTTAAGGATTAGGACCCACATTCAGGATAACACCTCAACCACATGCCTGACTTCAAGCATTTGCTTAAGTCGCATTGATTTAAGCAGATGCTTAAAATTAGGCATATTCTTAAATATGTTCCCTAACTGGGGCTTAAATAACCATCCCGTCTTCTGGGTGCATATTCAGATAAGACCAGATTTTATTTAAACTCAGGAAGAGGAGGAAGAACAGACTGGGTGCAGCTGTTTTGCCCTGAAGTCATCCTGGTAGAGGTCCCCATTTTGCAGTTAAAACCGTATAGTGTTCTTAGTTATTGGCAAGAAAGTAAGCAAAGTTTATGGCATCTCACCAGAAGGAAAAAATGATGATGCCAAATGTCACCCAAACTGACTGAACTTTCAAAATCACCAGCATTTCCCAATGTTGCTTTCCCAGATTTCCCTGTGAGAATTACAAAACCTTGCTGCTGAAAGAAGAGAGGCAGCAAAAGAAGTCTCAGCACAGGGCCAACCCCACCTGTGCCTCTGTGAAGCAGGGAAACCTCTTGCTTAGCCCAACAACAAGTGTATTTCTATTATCCCACTGTGACAATATTTATCTAAAGTAGCATAAAAAATTCTTTATGTTTATCTAAACTTAACAATTATCCTTTTCTGTTGCCTAATTTTGCTCTAAACATACCTTACTTTCTATTGATCTAACAACCAGATATTTCTACATCTACCTTGATGAAGTACTTACAGAGGACTTTTATTCAGGATGGGTGAAATGTCTGGATTTGAAACGTCCAAAACCATTCCACAAAGAAAAATCTTTCCAATTTACTGGAATTTTTAGCCTGGGACACTCCAGTTTAAGGAATCGGTGACTCCGACCAAGGCACTGCTTTGCACACTGCCCATATGCAAAGAAAAGAATGTTTTGCAACAAACACCTTTCATATGTGCACCCAATTTTTGTTGAGGGACATATTTCAAATTCCCATTGAGGTTACAGATTGAAGCTTGGGGCAGGTAGTTTGCCATCCCACTCACTCCCTTGCTGTCAGACACCTTATTGTGTTTATGTGTGTCCATTCTGCCATAAAAAAAGAAAAGGGATTGGGGGATCTTTTTTTCTCAGTTTAGCAGCCCAAATGTACTGGGGTTTAACACATCCAAAATGAGACGAGGTCAGAGGCAAATTAATGAAATATGGCCCTGAGAGTAAGCTGACACTATGGCATAGAGCAAACATGCATATATGTTTATAAATTATATGATGTATAACTCTTATTATCTGCTCAGAGATATTAATAATAAGCAAATATAAGAAAACAAAATCAGACAAAGATACTGTCACCATAAAAGCAGAGACCATCCCCAGGAAGTTTCTCATTGTCCACCACCAATTCCATTACATTCTCTGACTCGTGTGGGAGGTTTTCCTGGTCTTTCAGATAGTGACTTCTCTGGGCTTTTTATAATCCATATATTGTGCTCTCTAAAGGTCACCACTGAGGTCCAAACACTCTGGCAGTGTGTTCCTGGTGAAGAAAAAGATTTCCAGCTCTGAGACCAAGCCAAATTTATGGTGAAAACTTTGCTTAGCTCTTAACTGACCACAGAAGTAACCAAGGGTTAAATCTTCTGTCTCATTTGGAAGACTTACAACTGGTGTGAAGGATGGGACATTTAATTTATCAGCTGCAGAATAAGTAGTCAGTTGGAGTGCCCATTAAAGACAGATCGAGGTTTTCAAACCTGATTATTTTGCTTGGTGAGAACATCCCTTTTAGCTGATATGCATGACTTGGATATCGTGACAGATTTTACAACCATTGCCAGTGTGAATGCAGAAAATAATGGTCTCAAAACCATCTCTGTTGTAATAATGCAACAACAAGGTGGATGTAATGTGGTCATCACCATGGTGATGCCTGCGGTGTGTTGGCCCCATGACATGAGGAAGTTCCCTTTTTTTTCTTTTTGCATATAGACAGACAGTGTGAAGTGAGATATAATGGAAGACCATATGTAGGGCACCTAAATGAGCACTGAGACATTTTCTTTTGCTATTAGGTGAGAAAAATACTAGTCATCAAGACCTTTTTGTAGAGAGTTTGGATCAGCTGGTACCTATGGCTGTGCCTCCTTGAACAGTGCAGCTGGAATAATGGGAAATATTCACCATTGCAAAGTTAGATCCAGGTTTAAATCTTCTGCTGCCTTTATAAAGAAATGTGATTGGAAAACATTTTGTCAATAGTGGACTCAGATTAGGATGGTCCAACCAAATAAGTGGGCAGGAGTATATTAACTCATAGTGAGAAATGACAGAAAGTTTTTAGCCAGATCCACAGCTTGAGAAATTCCAATACCTGTAATAGAGCCATGCTGATTTCCACCAATTAAAGAGCTGGCCCTTTATTTTCTTTTTGATATGTTTTCCCCCAACACATATACAATACTTTCCCAAACGTAAAACCGCTTCAAAGCATTTTTAGAGGAACATTAAAGAAAAGGAAGTTGTAACACTGACTGCCATTATTTTATCTAGGACTTTACCGCAATTAAAAAGAATATAAAATGCTGTTGCTGCCCTGGACACTTACTTTTGGATTTTTAGCCTTGGAAAAACACAGGCTCCGACTCCTTGTGTCAGAGCAAGGGCCTCCACACATTGTCCCTGCATTACTCTTTTTGATCCTGTTAAAAAATGTTACCCTGTGCAGCTCCACGCATCAAAGGAACGCTTGTACACACTGGGATCTGTTTCAGCCCTTAGGCAACGAGACCAAAAGACCCTTCTCATAAATTCTAATTCAAAAGTTTTTAGTTATCAAGAGGAAGTTTCCAATTGCTCTCTCACATGTGGGAAAATATGTAAGCTACTGAGAGGACCTTTTGTCTGCGACTTTAATGGGGGCAATTTGCAAGGGGGAGTGCAAAGGTTCTAATATGCAGTGTGCACAGACAGTAAGCAGGCACATACTTGGTATTTAATGAAGTTCCATGAATCATTAGCCATACAATAACCATTGGGTTCTATAAATCACCTGCAAAGATTTCTTTCTTTCTTTTTTTTTTTTTTTTTTCAGGCCAATAAGTTGAGCAGCAGAGTGGAGCACCTCAAGGAGACCAGGAAGCAGGAGGAGGAAGGAAAAGAAAAAGATAAAAGCGGGGCACACGATGTATTATCTCAGATAATACATAATATCATCATAATAATAATAATATCATTATATTATCATATATCATAATAATAATATCATTAGCTGGCCTGCCAACCCAAAATTAAATCCTGTTGGTTTAACTTGTTGACTTTACAGGAAAACAAGGCAATAAAATGAAACTTGTCCTAATAAAACCCACTCTGATTTGCAAGAGGAAAATGTAGCTGGAAGATTACATGTATTTTAGACATCTGAACTGGAAAATATGCGTGAGGAATTGTTCAATTTTCTTTCTTTTTTTTTTTCCTTTTTATTTTGTCCTTTTCTTTATTAATTCACTTTCCCGATGCAACATCCCTTTGGGAATTCCTTTCCTTTAAAAACACCAAACCCTATCTTTACAGCTAAATAGAAGTTTGATTCTTTCCAATTAGTGAAAAAGTAAATGTTATTTGCAAGACAGACTCTCTCAAGTGGAGTTTTTTTATACTGCAGAACATTCTAGTAACATATAGCTCTGTACCTAAACTGAAAAAACCAAATTTTTGATGTAATTATGCAGCATACAAACTTCATACTGTGTGATTTAAAGGCAGAATGGCCACAATCCTCTGCTGAAAAATCCAAAATTCATTTTAGCTGGTCAGAAGACCAGACAGCAGATTCTCTCAGTTGCTTGAGTCCCTGCTAAATCTCCCTAAAGCAGAGCAGTGACGTCTCATTCCTCCCATACTCACCTACCTTCTGAGATGCCACACGGTAAAAAGTCCCTAGGTTAATTGATTTTTAATTTTAGTCTCAGAAAGACACAGAAAGAGATCACACCAGCACTGGCAATGCCATGTATTAGGACAAAGAACAAAAAAATCATCATTGGGACTGATGCTGTGTCTTGTTCACCTCAGAAATCTTTAAAACTAGGAGCCAAAACTGCCCAATTCCCACCCAGTGGAGGGACAGTGGGAGTAACATTTCACCGTGTTGCTTTCCTTTCACTTTCATCAGTGAAAGTCAGAGCCTAAACCACTCAGCCTAACACCCCACCCCAGCTTACAGGAGAAATTAAAAACGAGGGACAACTCTGGCGCTACGGCTGAACTCCCACATTTTGGCTGCATTTTCCCTCTCACTCCCACTTGGAGATGGGCTATAAAATGCAAAGGGCAGCAATCAGTCCCCGAGGTGGCATCCTGCCCGCCTGGCCCGCAGCGTGCTGGTGGCTGAGATAAAAGGAGGTGGCAGCGCGCTGTTAATGCATTTACCTTTAAATACCCCCCCTGCCCGCCAGTATATCCCAGGGTTTCCAGCCAGTCCCTAATGATCATTTGTCCCCACCGCCATAAAAGCACCACGCAGCTCACTGGGCTGTCCCTGCCCGAGAGAGGCCCCAGCACTAAAACAGCGGGGAGGTTGCAGGTAAAGAACCCAAATAAATTAGCGGAGCAGTTTGTCCGCAGCGCCTGGGCCGTGCCAGCACCCAGACCCTGCTTCAGCCTCCATCCAATCCATCATGGCAGGAACCAGGGCAGGGATAAAGCAGGGAAAGATGGGAGCTGGAAGACAAAACTCAGAGTAGGGAGGCCAAAAGAGAGATGCTGCCATAACCATCTCGAGACGCAGCACAAGACATAAAAGAGCCTTTTATTGTGACTGCTCTCCACCCTGAAAGTGATATGGCCAGCAATAAAACAACAAACCCACCAGTGTGATTCCTGAGCTGAGAGCGATGTAAAAAGCTTGGTTTGAAAGAATAATTACCCAATTTTAATTCACACAAGATACTTCATGTTAAAATGTAAAAACAGCATAACGACACCCACAAACACTTTTTATGGTGAAGCTGCAAAGAACTGATTGCTATGCAAACTCAATTTTTTTTACAATTTTAAATGGCTATAATTCATCAACACAATTACTGTTTTTCCATTTTTAAGTTTATTCCCTGAAACTGATGTCCATTGAGTAAAGAAAGCTCTCTTCTTGGGCAGCTTTTAAAGTTGATATTCAAAGCTGAACTTTAACCTGAGGGAAATAACTATTTCATTGACTCCGGGACAGTGGGGAGGGAAGGAAGGTCTGAAAGGAGGGGAAATATTTCAGAGGAACAACAAATTGAAACTTCACAGTATTTTCACATGAATTTGGACGAAAAATATTCAGCAGCTTTATCCAGTCCTGTCTCTGTCCACAATTCAGTCGGTCTTGTCCTGTGATAATCCCTTCTCCTTTCACTGAAAGAAGAGGCACTTAATCACTTCGTGCAGATAGATTGCCAGGAGGTTTAATTAAAACAACTTATTTTAAGTGATCTTAAACAAGAGGTAAATGTATTTATTGTTCTAACATTGGGAGTGGGATAGGGGAGAGAGGAGGAATAACAACCTCTCGGTACTTGGTATCGGGTTGCTCCTTTTATGAGCCATACGGTAGTGATTAGGAAGCTTAGTCCCTAAAAGTTTGCAGTCCAGCTCTGAAGCACACTGCTGGGATTGTTTTCCCATGTTTCCGAGGCTCTGCTCCCCAACACCAGTGCAGAAGGCAGCAGTGGGCTGCATGTGAAAATGGTGATGGCCAGAGACATCAGCAGGGCCGGGAGCTTCCTCGTCCTGCTCTCCCGGAGGAAGGTGTGTGGGCTCTTCCATGTCTCTCTAGACTCATGACCTGAGGTAATATCCCCACATCCAAACACTTCCAGCTGCCAAGGGAATTCTGATCCTTCTCCAAGTGTCTTCAGTCGTTATTTACAACTTGCAAGAAAGTATAGAACAGAACAGGACATTTTTTTCTGTTAAAACTCAGAAAAGCAGAACTCACAAGTCCAACTAGCAGCTGTGTCTTGAGATAGGAAGAAATAAGATGATCCCTATTAAACCCAGAATTACTTATACATACATATATATATATATGTATATAAGTGGACTTTTTCCTCATGTTTCTAGGCTAAGAAGTCATGATCTCTTAACATAAGTCCATTTATTGCAAGTATTTCAGTGCTACGCCTTGGACCTTTTAAGGGATGTATTCATGTTGGGAAATGAATAAAGGAATATACACAGCTTCCTCCTTGGGAGGACTTCAGCTGGGATCGTTGGATGAAAAATAGGCCTCAAAGCAGCCACTTGAAAGATTCCTACAGATTTCACTGGGTTTCACCTTGTTAACTCATCTGGATGCTTCACTTACTGCCAGTTCTACTGTGATAATCCTTGCAGATGAATGGAGGAGCTCCAGTTTGTAGCATTTAACAGCGCGGCAACACAGTAGCTGGGGCTAGATTCAGTGTCTGAGTCAGTTAAACCTTAATTTAAACACTTAACCACTGTGTATTTTGAGCGTGGGCCAAGTCTTGTTCATGCTGAAATTACACGCCACGAGCGGCGCTAAGATGTCGGCTCGAGCTGGGCGCTAGAGCGCAGCGGGGCGTGAAGGGAGCCTGGCCTCGTGCTGGTCCCCAGCCCCAGCTCAGCTTCGTGCCTGCCTGGGGACACCAGCCTGGGACACCAGCACTGGGCAAGCAGGCCAGCAGTGGGGCCAGTGGGCCAGCAGGGCATGTAGGGCCACGCTGATCCTGCTGCTGGTGTCTGCCGGGCCCTGGCTACGGACGTCTGTCCCAGGTTTTCCCTGGAACAACCATCCTTCCTTCACAGCTCTGTGTGGCATCCACAGGCTGCCAGCGTGGCAACGAGGGGCTGTGGAGGGAGAAACCACGGTGTGGACCCCAGCTCCTGACTTAGCTGTGTCTCTAAGCCGGGTTTTCCTCTGATGGGGGAGTGAATTTAAAGAAACTTTCAGCACTCTCTGCTTTAAGATAGTTTATTAAGTCTTATCAGAGAAGTAAAGTCACCAGCATGACCCAGACACAGCACACAACAGAGAAGTGCAGCAGAATGCCTGTAGAATGCTGAGAATGCTTGTTTATCAAGATAACACGGTCTTCTTAAAGGTAAATCATCCAATTAAAGCTTAAAATGAAAGATATTTTCACTTTTCTACCAATGTTAGACAAATGCTCCTGTCACGTACACAGGAACTGCGGAATTTTTCATCCAATAACTTTTAGAAGCCTACTACTGCAGAATATGGCATACTAGAAGAAGAAGAAGAAAGCCTAGAAACAACAACAATCCTCCATCTTGGAGCTTTTGCTTTTTATCTATTTACTACATTAATAAACCCAAC
The DNA here is from genome assembly GCA_013397915.1 of Daphoenositta chrysoptera. NCBI lineage: Eukaryota > Metazoa > Chordata > Aves > Passeriformes > Daphoenositta > Daphoenositta chrysoptera. The sequence goes on along the minus strand of VZRO01003959.1, from coordinate 301,328 downwards.
ACCTTTAGATTTTTCACCCTGTGATAACCTTACATAACACTCTATTATTTAGTTCTCACTGAAGTAGATTCTAGTTCTTCCTAAAGGGTTGGCAGTTTTCTCCATGGATAAAGGTCAAAGACAGTGTTGTCCAGGGGGGTAGAACCCTTCAAAACAGGCAGGGAAATATTCTCTGCATTCTGGGCTCCCACACCACAGCAGTGGCCGAGGGCACACCCCACTGCCCAGGTGGCAACCTGGTGCCACCCCGAGGAGACCCAAGCGGGCACGCCAGCTTTAAACAATCTCCCACTTACTGGCATTTTTGCATGAATCCAAGATAAAAGGGGCACTTCAGACCTGGGAGAAGTTAAAGGTTTGTATTAAAAATTGACTGCCTGGCTTGAAAATTACGGAGCTTGACAGATGGAGGATGAAAGGCTGCAACAGAAGAAAAACATAGGCCACCACCCTTGACACCGCTGACCACCCCGTTGCTGACAGCTTCTTCCCACAGCCCCGCTCTCTAAAGCACTTCCCACTTTAAGGAAATGTATCAGAACACAGGAGTTTATCTGCCCTGACCTCTACCCCCAAACTGAACCCTCTTTCATGTTAATTCTCTTCACAAAACCCACCGCATGTAAGGTCCCTGCAGTGCTCTGGCTTATTTGGTTCTCATTATTTGTTGTTGGTGCTGGTGGTTGTTGCTGTTATCCTACAGCAGTTAAGTTCTGATCAAGAAATTCTGGAAGTACATTAAATATGATGTCAGGCTTGCTGCTTCCCATGGGTTTAAGGTGGGGAGCACAAGCCACATGCTGTTATTAAGAGAAGCTTTTAAACAACAAGAACAGATGAGAATTTTATATTGAAATATTTTGAATCAAGACAAAAGAGCAAACTTCTGTGACAGGAAGACTGAAAAAAATTCCTCTCCTGTATTTGGGTAGCATCTTTCCACAGTTATAGCTTAATAGCTCAGAAACAAAAAATTTCAGGGCCTGATCCTCTGGTACAAATATCACAAATCACAATCTGTCTATTCAGCTTAGGTTCCCCAAAATAAGCAGGCACTAGGGAAATTACCTGAAATGAGGGAAATATTATATTCACACAGATAGTAATAGCTGGGATCATTTTTTCCAGCAGACCACAGGGACTCTGATGATGAAATATTTTAACCTTTTTCCATTCTTTGGCCAAACAAAATAACGTTCTGAACAAGACCTCAAAACTTTACAAGGCAACTTAGGAAGGACACTGCAGTGTAATTTGAAATTTGTCTATCAGTTCTCCTGACAGCATAAGTGAGGTCACAGCACAGCTGAAGAAAATTCATTCTTAAATATGAATGAATGAATGAAAGACTTTTTTTTCTCTCTTTTTCCCCAGAGCTGAATTTCTGCAGATGATTTTCCTCTGTTGCTGACACTTAGAAGACACACACTAATATGGGAGAGGAGGGGTGGGACCCTCACACTGAACAGGAAGAACTGAAATAATAATTAAGATACCAGACTGTAACACAGGAAAGGAGAATGTCATTCCTGGCTTTGCCCTCGCTTTCTGTGTGACCTGGAGCTACTCCTCAAAGGGACTGGGAGCAGTAGCTGGCACCGTGGGAAGAAGCCACAAGCAGGGCAACCTGCACAGAGCCTGGGCTGAATTAAACATCTCAGTGTTCTTGAAATAGCCTGGGGGCCACTGGCAATTGTGATGTGCTGGACAGGGAATCATTTTAAACCCAAATTTTGGGGGGAGCGGAGGGGTGGGGGTCTAGAAATCCCTGTCCAAGCTGCACTGAACAGATGTCAGACCAGGATGTTTGCCCAAAACCCTCTCCCAAATATATACAGCTACATTTCTTCCTATCAAAAACCAAAACAAACAAAGCGTAAAGCAAGCAATAACAGAAAACAGAGCAGAGTTTACTCTCACAGTCCAGACAGATGATATGGCTGAGCTAATCTAAAGCATCCCTACTGCCAGAAGGGGACAATTCTCCCTTTACTCCTTCCCCTTTATTTCCTCTTGCTCCAGTCCCTCCCCTCTGCTGCTGTGTCAGCTCTAAAGCTCATTTGACTGGACAGTGAGAGCCTCAAATCACAAACCCAATGAAAAACGCATCCATCAAAATACAGTTTTCTGCAAGATTAGTGGGTTAAATTGCCTCAGCATGTGGTCAGAGGAAAGCAGGACCTGCATGAGACAGGGACTGGGATCAGGGCTGGAGAGGGAGGGAGCCCTTGGCTGTTGGAGGAGGTAACCTGTGCCTCTGATTCATTATATGCAAGCCAGATTTTATTCCCGCCTTTAATTCATGTTTTTTCAGACACAGCAATACATACAGGGGATCAAGGCTCCCATACTTTTATTTTTACTGCATTTTCTTCCAGCCCCAGTGCCAACACACCACTGTCACTCTCCAGCTTCCCTGTCCCAACCAAGGGAAAAGTTGTCCCACTGCACATGGGAACATCAGTGATTTTAAGTGCAGGAGATAATAAAAAAGTGGCACCAGTGGCAGGAGCAGTTGTCACTGACACTGAGCTGGGAGCCCAGTCCCTCCTCAAGACACAATGCCGTGGTTTATATTTCTCACAGGAACTGATGGAGAGGCTGAGGACCTCATCTTCCCCATTTCAGATGTGTCTAAGCTGATGATCAAAATCACTTCTTGAATCTCAGTCTCTGCTGGAGTGGAGAGAGAACTTTTTCCTGTTATCCAACAACTGTATCTTTTCCAGTCCTTGGTGTAGTCCTTGGTCCTAGGACTCCAGTGTGGCCCCTTTCCTTCCTCCTCCCCTCCCCAATAAATGCCATCACTGCAAAGTTACACACAGCTCTTATTTGAAATACATCTCCTGCTTCCCAAATTAGAGATCAGCTCAGTGGGCTGTGGGCTGAAGGGACTTAAACTCTCTAAGCAGTTTAAGTCTGTCTGCAGCTAAATAGGGATTTTGAGAACCTCAGTTTTCAGCTCGTGGAGGGGACAGAGCCTTTAGGCACCTGGGCTGCCCACCCTGTCAATCTCCCACTTTGTTAGACAACAGAGGAGGAATCTGACTCCTTTGTTTCTCAAAGCAATTATTGTCACTGTGATTTTACACCGCAGAAGGACACAGTGCTTAAGGAACAAAGATTACACATGCAAAAGGGTGTTTTTTCTTTAAAGAAGCAGCATAAAAAGAAGTATTGCCCTTCAGCACAACGTGGCATTTGGACACAGGACCACCAGGGTGATGGGGCTGTTTTTCCTCTCCATTCATCCATTTTTAAATCCATAAGTTGCTATGAAATGAACAGATGCTATTAACACTTCAGTGGATTTGTGCGGAAACTGTGATTCATCCTCAGCAGCAAGTTAATATAAACACATGAGATTGCCTTCAATCTGCTTCTCAAGCCCTAAGAGGCCTCACAGAGTCAAAAAAAAAGAAATTTTTGCAGAAGATTCTTCTGGTTGCACGCCCAGAAGAATTGTCTAATTTAATCATGGATGCCAGTTGCTTGTAGCTGAATACCAAATGTGGCTTTTGCTGTGGCATTTGCTGTGGAATAGACGTGAAATAATTGCACCAGGTAGGAATGAAGGTGGAATCCTTCGATCAGTGAAGCCTGGAAGAGGTGGATGGTTTTATATCTCTGTTCAGAGAAAAAACTGAAGCATAAGCTTGGCCTATGTCAGTGGAAGAACGACATAAATGACCAGAAATCTCCTGAATCCCAAAGACAAGACAGTTTTATCACTCTATCATTTTCTAAACCATATAAAAACGAAGTAGAAGCCGTTATTCAGTTGGGCATTGGAACAAGAGGATCTTTCCTAAACCATTTCAGCTTCTGTAATCATTCTAATGCCTAATTTATGCCCTGTAAAGGTGAATGTAGAGGGCACAGGTGGTTTATTTGTGGCCAAAGCCTGGGACATCCCATCAATTTAGTTTAATCCTGGCACTACAAAGTTTCCTGCATGGCCTTGGTGAAATGTCACATCATGGCTCAGCCCCCTACCCGTGAAAATGAGCTTAATAACATCATTTACTCTCTCCATTGCGCTGTTCAGATCATTCATGAATTTTTCAGGGTAAGAAAACATCTGCCATATGGCAGCAAGCACCAAAGAGCCCTGTCTTTAACTGCAGGCTCTGGGCTTTTCTATGGCACAGATAATTCTGACTTAGAATGGCTGTTTTGGGGCAGGATAATTGTTCTGCCACAGCGAATTACCAGGAGTGGAGACAACTGGTCCAAAAGCACAGTTGAATGAAAAGCCATTTTTTCGTGTATTTGAGAAGACGCTGTTTGAAAAAGTCATTTTTAGAGATCTGATGGATGCTGGGGCCAAATCAAAAGAAAAAGTTTCTAAAATAGGTGATAGCCTGATGGCTGAGGCATTCCTCTGTACTGGTGGAAAACAACAGAGGGAGACTTGAGTCTGGATCACCCATTCCCTAAGTAACTGGTCCAACACACACCAGATCATTTTTCAGCACCTTTTTGCCTTTTTCAGTGAAAAAATCCAAACCATCTTGATTCTGTCCTGCTAAAGAATGGAATACTTTCTGAAGTTTTAAAACCTTGGCAGGACAGAAAAGACACCTCATCTCCTCTCTTAATTACAACTGCAACTCCCTAACACAGTCCAAAGCGAAAATCCCTTGTGTTTGTGCCTGGCCACTGGAAATATCACAGGTATGAAAAAATTTCATGCAATTATGTGATTCGGGGCACTTCCCAGACTTTTGCTCTTTTCTCCTAATTGTCAGGTTCTGTTCAAATACATGAAGTCTGTAGCTCTTTCCTTTGTGTGAATAGCTTTCTCAATCCCCATACAACTTAATATTCTGTTGCCCTATTAAGCTAGCCATGCAGAAAACGGTTTCTAGCCAAATAATAGGAATAGCAAACGTATGAACTCTATACCTCAATGAGGTGTTAACTTCAAAGCCTTGTTATTTGGGAGTTGGGGCCATTTAAATGCTGACATTATTAGGCAAGGAAGTCTAAGAAACAAGCACTCAGTGGGAGTCAAAGATCTTTTTAAAAAGCATTTTCTTTATGCTCATCACACCCCAATTCATTTAGGATGGGCTCCTGTTCTATGCCTACACGTTTCCTAATTAAGACTTCTTTCCTTGCCACAATGTTTAGGTTGGAAGGAATCTGAGGCTCTCCGTGTACCCCCTTCATGATTGGCATATTTTTTTCTTTCCCCTCTCCCATCTCCCTGGTTGTAATTACATTACAGTGGCTTATCTCTCCATCAAAGGATGGGTAAGTGGTCCCTTTATAAACCTGCTCGGAGCAGCTGTTGGCCAGTCAGGGAACACTGAGGCCTGAGCAGAGCTACACTTCCCCCAAAGGGCTTATCTATATTGTGCTGCATTGAATGCAATGTGAATCGGTGTAGACAAGAACAAATAGCATTCAGCACATGTCAGCTAAGTGCAGTTTTAGCCTGGCCTCGTCAGTGTTTAATCATGATTAGCTGACATGCACAGTTTATTGTGGTCTTCACCAGCCAACATATTGTGACCAGTATTACGTCAATTACTCAGTTACCCAAAATTGCATTCAGACATGATGAAATCCTTCCATTTGTATGGCTTTGTGGAGACTCAGCGACACGAATTTGGCTCTTTGGGACCTGGGCACATCTAGGTTTGGGCCTGACTCTTGTCACAGGATGATGCAAAGCCTCTGGACTATCCACTCAGCGACAGCAAGGCACGGCTGCAACACACAGAGGGATCTCAGACTGGCTGCAAACAAGGTCTGAGTGCTCCAAGCAGTGAGCTCAGAGCACCACAGGCTTCAGCTGGCAAAGAGGCTAATAATTGCTGCTGGTTTCAGGTAGGAAATACCGTTTGTGTCTTACCCAAAGCCCAGGGTGTTGCAGGTTTCCTGCTGCAAAAGCCCCGTCAGCTCTGCAGAGCATCCTGCAATGCCACACCTGACTGCAGCCTGGGACAGCCCAGGGAGGAAGGTGATAACCGAGGCACTGCCAGAAACTCCGTCCTGCTGGGAGAAAAAGTGGGATTTATATTTTAAACATTATGAAACGATACTCCTTTATTCCTCAGACTCTTGCATCGCTAGTGTTTAAATCGGGTCTGCACGGATGCACTGAGTGAGCCCCGCGTTTGCAGCAGCAGCAGGAGCTCTGCCCTGACTCCTTCTCAGGTCTCCTTGGAGCTGCCCGTTCATGTGCACCAGATCAGCTTCGTGTTTGCCCCATTCAAGCCTAATTCCAGCTTGGGTTCCAAAAGCAAAACACCCTTGGCGAAACACTCTGCTGATACTGACAGACTCAGAATTTTCTGTATACTCAGCATCGTTCTATAACTCAACATCCACATCCAACTCACCAACGATAGACGAGGTTTTTTCACTTTTTTTGAAATCTTTCTAGAAAACACGTGGCACCAGGTGAATGGCAGAAATCAGAATATGTATTTTTCTGGCCCAAATCACTTGCAGGGATTTCACAGAGGCATAGTAGGCAGTCAATATCTTTTCAGCTGGAGTCCCCGTTCTACTTTTGCACCCAAAAAAGACGTAGCCAATGTATGTATTACCCTTTTTTTTTTTCCAGAAAGGAGAATTTCCTGTGGGTCCTCCTGCTTCTGCTGAGCTTGCATGTTGTGGGGTCGATGGGAGATCACCTCTTCTAGGAGTGCTTGCTCCTCCGAGTGCAAGGACACGTGGTTTGGGAACAAAAGGCATTATTCAGCCCCTGGGAGCAGAACACTGGCATCTATGTTTTACAGACTATTTGAAGCCTGAGATTTTTAGGGGTCAGCAGCCTCCCCAACCCCTGTGCTCATTTTGCTGGCACCCCTTGGGCAGGACAGCTACAACAAGAAGAGTCTTTCTGAAACCTGGGGATCCTCAGGCTCCCAGAACTGGCAGTTACTGTGAGCAGGGAAATTCTAAGTCATGTACAGTTGAGGCCACATCTGGTGTGAAATGTATTTACCGTAAGCACCCCGACCACACTGAGGCAATGTTTAAAACCTACAACATTTTCAACTAAAACACTATGAATCAGTCATCTGCTCTACATTTTTTCCTTCCTAATGCAGCAGATTGCTGAAATATTCATGCATACATTTTCTTTCCTAATCTTTCCTCTTCCTCCCAGCCTGAATCTGAGGAGCAGGAAAGTGTAACGTGCAAACCCAGAAATATTTGTTGTACTTGGATGTCTGGCTGTAGCTCCCAGTTGTGGTATCACTGGATTATTCCAGGCAAAGAGAAGCAAGCTTTGCTCACCAAAGTTAAAATCTGGCACCGATTCTGCTTTTGCTTATTTTGGTATAAAGCAGGAATTTCTCCTCTTTAGTCAGTAGAGTTCTACCATGAGGGTAAATTAGAGGGGAGGCAGCTCAGCGTGTAATAAACAGGAGTGAGAAAAGAGAACCCTGCGGGAGGCGAATATGAATTGGGTAATTTGAGAAAAATAAAATAACCTATGGGGATAAACTGATGCTATTTTGTTAAAAAAACAATGAGACCAAAACTGCCCTTACTTGGTCCAGGACTATCAGGTTTAAAGCCTGATAAATTCAACAAACTTTTGAATCAACAGGTAAGGAGCCTAACAAGATTTTCCTGCCAGTGTGCTGAGCAACTTCATCCACCTCTGTCGTTGCCACTCCTGTGCCTGATCCAGGCAGGATCCCTAGAACCTGTGCATGGAAAAGGTGCCAGTTGAACCAACAGTTTTGGAAAGCAGGAGACATTAGGAAAAGAGCCAGGAGACGAACTGAAAAATACGAAATCTGGAAAGTGCACTGTCAACCTAACAAGGAGAAGGTGAGGGGGAAATAAATGTGGGAAACCAAAAATGCAATAGGCAGATCATCAACGTAACTGCCATAGGTATTCCTGGAATCTGAAGTGAAACAACACTAGACTAAAAAGACAAGCCTGCATTTCAATTATTAAGTATTAGGTCCTCTGTCCTCACCTCAGTATTGACACCTGGGATATAATATTAATTATATCATATCATATTATATTAAAATATATTAATTATATTATGTTGTGTCTCAAGCTGCCTCTTTTGGATCAGGGTTATGCTCATGTTATTACTTTAGATATTGTCAACTTCTCAACTGTTCTAGCAGAAATGCTAAAATCAATGTAATATATTTCTCCTATATATTTCTGATAGGAGCTAATCCAAGGAAATTCTGTAGTTTGCACTACAAAGTGGGTAGCAAAGGTGAGCACGGAGTGTCATCACATGAAGGATTTCTGGATTTATAAACCATGGCTTGATTATTCCCATTTTATAGATGTGTCACTGGGGCAAAGGGAGTGGTTTTTTCCTATGGCTGTAAGTGGAGGCTCCAAGAATGTCCTCATTAAGCATTCTGCCCTTGAAACTCTGCTAATGCTTTGTCATTAGCTCAGGCTTCCTCCCAAAAGATGGAGGTGTTTAACCAGCCCGCTGGGGTCTGGCTGCACCCCTTGGAGCTCTGTTTTGGAAGGTGCCAGCCCCTGCAGCCAGAGCACACCACCTCTCCTCCATGAACGCCTTGGCACCACCATGGTTATTTACCCCAGGACTGCTTTTAATAAGGGGTACCTTGTCGGGGTTACAATTGCACCCAAACTGTGAGCTGTGGTAGCCAGGCTCACTGGGAGAGTCAAATTAGTGAAAAAAAAAAAAAAAAAAAATTAGGAAAGGCCGGGCCTTGGTTTTAGGG
>VZRO01003959.1:279124-292584 GCA_013397915.1 Daphoenositta chrysoptera | reverse complement strand
TAGTAAAAAAAAAAAAAAAAAAAATTAGGATAGGCCTGGCCTTAGTTTTAGGGGCTGTCCCATCCTGGTTTTAACTGATTTTTCCCTCTGCAGAGTCCTGTCCCCAACAGTGCCTCCTGTCGTCAAGGGCTGCACTGCACTGCACTATCAGCAAACCTTCAGGCCTTACAAAGGAAAAAGAGAACATGAATTAGCTGAAATAAAAGACCTCGGCCAGATTGCTTTGTTGGATAAAGCACCTTTGTTGTAAGAATGTGGGAAAGGAGAGTCCAACCACAGCTCATCCAGATTCCTTAGACACACACGCCCAGTGATATGTATTTGTGAATATTTTCCACATTTATATCTGCTAACCAAAGTAACCAGTTTTTACTTGTTTAATTACTGCCGAAGAAAGAGGAACTGTCAGTGCTTTAAGAGTTATGCCAAAGCACAGGGTGGGTTCTCTCTGATTCATATGCTGCATGGCTACAGAAACCAAGACCCAGCATCAGGAATGCCAAGCAGTTAAAAAAGCAGCAGTCCAGCTCTATGGCGTATTTTTAATCTAACTCCTTCTCTAAATTAATGTTATTCCTAACTTTCCCAGCAATTTAGTAGTGTATCGGCCATTTTATCAAAACCCAAGGAAACAGGAAGACCTTTTGGGGGGTAAAAATATGGGACCTAACAGACTGTGTTATGCTAATGAAGTTTTATTCCTCTTATTTTCCAAGTGAATGAAAGTCATCCCAGCTCTGACCCTCTCTTTCATTTCATTGGTATAAGACATTACCACAGGAGTAGATTAAATAAATACATATAATTTTTTTTACCCAAGTGGAAAATATTCCTTGTGCTTTCACACAGAAAGGCATGGAGGTGACCTATACGAAGCCTTTCTGAAAATCACCACCACAATTAAAAATCCCAAATCCTCATAGTCCAGAAAATTTTCAAGAAACTTGGCAGATTTTGGTCTTTCCAGTCCCACTGAAAATATAAGTTTGTGGAAGAGTAAGGTGAGGATGCCAGCTACCTCCTCTCTGTATCCAAAAACTGGTCCTAAATCTCACAGGAAGAGAGGGAGATGACACACAACAAGAAAGAAAATTTGGGGTAACATTCCATGGACATTTGAGTGGATCAGAATCAGGATGGAAAATGTGCTCTAATAAAGCTCCGTAACATTATTACCATAATGACATCTGCACCTGGCTTAGGGAGGATTTACACCAGGTTGGAAGGAGACACACAGGGAAGCAGACACTTCTGGATGCACAGGAATGCAGTGTTCAGCCTTGAGGTGAATTTGCAAGGTGATCCTGAACCCTTCCAGAGGCCTGAAATTTCTGCCCATCCATCTTGCTCCCATGTTTCTTATCTCTGTCTCTTATTAAACTACAGGGTTTGACCTCCTTGCTCAGTCTTTCCATCTTTGCCAAGAGCAATATTCACCTTTCTTGCAGAAAAGAATTTTAGGATTAGAGAGATGAGAGTGCTGCCACTGCCCATGGAAAAATCCCATAGATGCACAAAAAAAAAATCAAGATTTTGATGTAGGATGGCCACTGCTCCATGAACTGTGAAATGATGGAATGGTGGGCAGGAAAAGAAAGACACTTCTCCTGGGACCTACAAAAGTAGCTGTCTAAACCCGGAGATTTCACATCTAGAACCACACATTTGATACCCCTTTATAAGCCCTCCTGCAATTTACTTGTCACAGGATCCAAGACAGGTAAATTAACTTAATTACAACCATCACACACTTGAGAAAACTGGGACACAGCAAAGAAGCAGCTCATTGTCACCACTGGCCCTACAGGCCAGACCTTTCTGATGGGTAAATCACTTGTCAGAAAACACCAATTCAAGTTTTAGTTTCCTAACATAGGATTCAACCCAACACCCTGAGATTGGCCAAGTGTCCCTGAGGTTATTCAGAGGTAAAACAGGGTTTGTTTTATTTGTTTGGAGTGAAATTAGATTCCTGAAATGGTGTTGAAGAGAGAAGGGTTTAGTTCTACAAATCTTGCACCTTGCAAGTTCAAGTAGCCTGTCTAGACTATTTTATTGTGTTTTATGCTGTATTTTATGTGCATTTTATGCTGTGCTGACATGTATATAGAGGAAGAGCTGAAGCAAGAAGCCTCATATCCATGATTTGAGCAGGAACAAGAAGGACACTGTTCAGGTATGTTTGTTATATCCTCAGATTCACTGCTGGTGCCAGTAGGAGTTTCCCAGGGCCAGGTTCTAAATGCAGTTGTGCCCAAATTCAAAGTGATTCCCCTGGACTCAATTATCCCAGGTCTTCCCTTTCAATGTCCAATTAGAGACCAAATGATGTTGTCACAGTTGTGTTCACAGCCAGGAAGTGGCTGTGTCCAGCACAATATGATTCTTTTCTATGGTAAGTGCAGTTTTTGAGGGCTGCATTACTCATTGTGGAGGAGACAACTGATAAATTCGTGGTTGGGGAATACACAGCAACAAGTGAAGGCACAGAGAAACCAACATAAGAGAAGCAAAACAAGTTTTGAAAGTGACTTTTGCTTAATAACAGCTCCCACCCAATAGAAAAACTGCACTGTCAGTGGTGAGGACAGATAAGGGAAAGCTTGCATCACCAGAAAGGTTGTCCTGGAGAAAACTGCTGTCTAGGGAACTGCAGAGGAGAATCCAGCCCTTTTTCTGCCCTGAGCATATCAGGTTTTGAGGGTTTTGTGCAAGGCTTGAAGCAATTTCCAATGCTGAATGTTAACAAGGCTCTCAGATAGTCCTGGGATGCTGGGATGTAAAGACTGAATGAGATCCGTTTACACAAGCAAAATGGATATTTAAATAGAAAGCAGCCACCATCAAAAATGTTTTTAAAAATGCTGTTTTGGTTAATGCAGCATTCTGTACTTCTGCCAACAAAGGCAGTTTCTGATCAGGACATGCCGTGCTTTCCTCTGGAGATTTTGCAGGCAGGGTGGTCTTCCATGAGGGATGGGAAAGGGCTTAGTTAACATTACACATCCTTCATGTATGCAGGCTGGTAAATGTAAGGCATTGCAGCTGTGCAGTTTGTCACCAAAAACCAGGCTGAAAGGAGTCTAAACGCAGGAGACCGACGGGAATATGACCCAGTCACTCTCAACACCTTCGATTCTCCCCCTTACATAATAAAGCAACTTCTCCTGCATTCGTGCAGCCTTGGTCTTTAGAGAGAGTGGTCAGGTGGTAAAGACAGGCAACAAAAAGGGACAGTGCAAAAATACCCGAATAAGTGATTTATTATTTTCCCATAGACCACAGAAGAAGCCTGCAGTCCCATTATGCTACATTACATTTATTTTGATAGGAAAAAGCTTTGGCGCTGGAAGAATACTGCACTTTGTGATCTAAAGAGATCTAAATCCATTCTGGAGGCAGGAGCTGCTCTGAAGACCTCAGCTTCCCCTGTCTTTACAGATGCCTGTGGAAATCACCTCTGTGCAAAGGAGGGGTGTAGCTGGCAAATCAAGTGGATTTCAGTGGGATAACATATTGCTTCTATTTAAGAAAGCATCCTCGACCAGTGCATGTTTAAACCCAGTGAGACCTGAGCACAGGCTTAAAGCTAAACATATGCTGAAGTCTTTTCCTGAAACAGATACATGTGAGGAAACACTGATCAGTTGGAATATGGGATTCATTCTCCGGTTCATCCCCTCTTTTCCTCCTAGAATTTCTAGAGTTTGAAATGCAAAGAATCCATCTAAGCTAACAGGGAGATGTTTATCTAATTAAATGTGTGTAGCAGGTACAAAGAACCCATTTTAATATCACAAACATGACGGTCACCTTCCAGGTTAAATTTAAATTTACTAAGGTAATTTGTTTTTATATTGACCAATCTTTAAAAAAATCTGCAAGTTGGAAATTTCATGTGCTCTCTCTGAGAGGTGAAGCAAAGTAATCATGCCATAATATCTCACGGGTACTAATTCCAAGAAAATAGATATTACACCTGTCATTCATATTATTAATGATATTATGTATGTTATTGTTATTATTATTATTATTATTAGTAGTAGTAGTAGTAGTGTTTCCCATCCTGTGCAAAGCAAGCATTTGAAACAGGGCATGGATATAAGATTATTATACCATTAGGACCATTCTCCTTTACTTCTGTGATTAAGACTTGAAAGACTTGGAAAACCTGTTTATCAGATTTCTTAAATTCCAAAAGTTTTAGCTGTAAAAATTCAGCTCTGGCAAAAAGGAATCATTTAGGAAAAGATGCCATCATTTTTCCTAATCTCAGCCAAAGCTTATTCTGAAAGAATTTCCACTGAAATAAATGGGGTTGTTCACAAAGCCCAGTCTATCCAGCATACATACAAGTGAAAGAATGCTGCACGCAATTTTGAGGCATTTTCCTACTCCCTTATTCCCAAGTTACAATATAGTCAGGATGGCCACTTCAGTGTTCAGGCTCACAGCTTGGAATTCTGCTCCAAAAGCATATTCCCAGCTGAGATGGGATCTCCAGCAAGTGGGATCAGCACATGGCTGAGTGATGCCTTGAGAGGCTCCCTAGAAACAGAGACTGGACAGGAATAAGGGAATAAAGGCATGTATTTATTGGAAAGGCCTTCAAAGGTGCACCCTGGGAGCCAAAGGCTCCAAGATGGACCCCAAGATGGACAACAAGGCCTGAGTTCCCCACACCTTTATAGGTTTGGTCCATTTGCATATCAGCATAAATTCGCCAATTAAAACTTTAGCTAATGATGCAATTTCCCCTCAGCTTGCTCCCCCTTTAGAAGCTTTGGGCCTGGACAGTCTGGGTGTCCTTGGAGAGCAAACCCAGAGAGGTTTGTTATGAGCACAGAGCTGAAGTCCGCAGGCTACAAGAAACTTGAGTGTTACACATTAGGCAATGCAGGATTTGCAAAATAAAAGAGTTAAAAGCTAAGGCATCATGAGCACCTCCAAGAGCACAGTTGGTCGCAGAGCCCAGGCCACAGCTACTTCCAGTTAGGAGTTTGTGACCCGTCACATTCCTGCAGAGGCTGTGTCACCATCCCTCTTCCCTTCCCCTTCCTCGGATTTGCCACGTTTTTTGGCAGAACCTGCTTGCAGCTGGAGGCTTTGGAGGGTGAGTGAAGTGGTTGGGATGGACAGGAAGGGTGAGGTGAATCAGCAGCAGCCGGGGCAGCACATCTGCCCACACACAGAACCCGGGCAGCAGAGCTGGAAATCTCCCGAGGGGGATCCTGCTGAGGGCATCTTCAAAGCTGCTGTTCCCACACACCAGCAGCTAAGAGGAGGAGGAATACACAGCCCCACCCCAAACTAGGATGATCCCATGTAAGGCTGAGGCATCCCTGCAATGTATAGTCACAAACATACAGAGAACAGTAAGGACTTTTAGTCTGTACACAATGGTGGGGCCATCAATAGGGTTATAAACCAAGTGCTCATCAGTTACACCATGATTTTGCTCACTTAACTTAATTCAGGTCTTTCATGGCAGCCTTTGAGACGTGATGAAATCTCCTTCTTTTCTAGCTCCCATTCACCCCAGCTCCATCAAATACATGCCAGGCTCATGCCACAGTGACCTCCACAACCCACACTTGGTTCTTTGCACCTTGGGCTGCTCCTTCAAATCTGTCTGTTCATTACTCTGCACACGGGACAGAAAAGCCCAAAATCTTGTCACTGCACAAGAGCAACCTGCTTTTAGACCTTTATCAGGCATATATTCATACCAGATGGCCTACTTGACGCCACAAACCACGAAAATCTATCTTGAATTTCTCTATAAAACACCTGAATTGCTGGGGGGCTGTACCAAGCAACGTGTCCCAGAAATCTGAAATTAAACAATTGCAAAATCTATGTTACAAAAATACTGTGTGGTGACACCAGCTTTGGAAGATTAGAGAAATGAGGCACAGCTTCAACCTGTTCACCTTGGACAGTCTTGATGGAGCACTCGTGTAAACACAAGGACACTCACAAAGAACACATTTGTTACAATTTCCTGGAGGAAGATTCTCAAACTGCTTGGTGAAAACACCAAGATTTTGGGATACTCATCCAAAACAGAAGACAGAGAACATGAAGAGCTGTTACAGTATGGAAAAGTTGTGCTTGGAAATCCTTGGGATTCTACAAGCCCCAACCAGGTATTCATGAAAACAGAGGAGGAACTCAAAGGAAGAGGAAAGTCATGTTTAACCAAGTTCCTTGGTACTTAATAAACCATTAGCTTTTGAGATATATGCATCTCATTTACATATTTATGTATTTTATAAGCCATAGATATTTACCATACAGGGCTTTACTGGTTTGTTGGTTTTTGGTTTTTTTTTTCCGTAATGCTATTTCAGAAAACTAAATTTAGTACACAGTTTCTGCAATAAAATTTTCCCCTCTGGGTGGTACATTGAAAAGCACAAAATAATTAAGAAGTCTGATTCTCTGACTTCCTGAGACTGCTGTCATTAATAAATGAATGAACTAATTTTGTGATGAAAATCATTCTTAGAAGAAAAATATTTAAATATCAATATCTCCCTACTTTTTAGTAAGGATGGATGATGTTAAATTTCTGCTGCACTAACTGCCCTGAAATACCGATGTAAATTGATAAAACCAACCCAAAGTGATCTGATTTGGTTCCCCTTTTCTTTTTCTAGAGGGTGGAAAATTTTTTTTTTGCTTTTTTCCTGACTCATGAAAGACACCAGACAGTGATGTGGATGATGTGGTGAAAGCTCTGAAGAAAAAAATCTACTTAAGTCAAGGAATAGGGGAAGTGGTCACTCTGCGAGGTCATTTTCCTGTGAGACTCTGTGACAGCTGGAGAAAATTAACCAAAATATCTGCATTCCAGAGAGGTATAAAAAGAAGAAAGAAAGGGAGGGGAGGGGTCAAATGTCTTGTGGAAACCTGTAGGAACAGCAATGGCATTTTCTATATGGGCTCGCTCAATCTGGTTTCCTGACAAAATTCTACAAAAATAGGAGGAGATTTTTAAAGTCTCAGAGGGTAGTCAGGCAGCCAGCTCCCTTAAAAGTCAGCAGGACATTCATTAAACTTGAACAGATTAGCTGCATTGGATCTTTTCTCTGATGCTAGCACAGGGACCACACAGAAATCCTATTCCTAACGCTTTATTAACACTTAAAGCTTTACAGATCAGTCACACTTCCAGAGTGGAAGAGCTTGGAAGACAGCAATAGTACAAAGGCAATCAGATGGATTCTTTGGTTTCCATGTTTATATTTCAAGGAAATAGCCAGTGAATGCCAAATTTGCTTCTACACTATTTCTGAATCCCCAGCATTGCTTTTGTTTCATGGTAAAGTAAAACCAAAATTTTTCAATCATTTAAAAAATTGATTTGTATTCTTTAAAAAAATCTCACAGCTTTTCACGTCACATTTCTCCCAGGCCAGAACCAAAACTGAACTTTAAAGCCTGAATCCTGACAAAATTAGTGTATTTTTGTGAAACATTTTGACTTTGCCGAAGTCGAATATTAATTGAAACCATACCCTCCTACCTTCAGAGCACATCCATCCCCATGGATGCCCTGGTCATTTCAGACTACTCTGCAAAGAAAAAGAACAGAAAACAAAGTCTCTTTGAGGTGAAGCAGCTCGCCCTTGTAAGTTCAAGCAATGAAATCAATTCATGCATGAGGGATTCTGAGGTAACAAAACTCTGCAGAGCCAGGCTGAGGCACTCCCTCAGAGTGAGCAAGACAGACAGGAGGACACAGGCAGGACCCGGGAGATGACATCCACAAGTAGAAGCAAATTCAAGGGCCTCACAAGCAGAATTAAGATGTTTTTTCAGACTGCCAGCCATTAGAGTTGAGGTGAGGATTTCAAAACAGCACAGCTCTCATTTGGGTAACTAAATTTTATAGACCAGTCCATATCTGTGACCTCCCACTGCAAGATACAGAGCCAGATTTCCCTCTGAAAAGCCATCTGCCTCTTGAGCTTTTTTGGGAAGCTGAGCCTTTCCAACAGCCCTGTGCTAAAATCATAAGCCTTTCTGAAATTGCTGAAAAAAGGCAGAAAGACAGACAAATGCTGCAAAGAACTTTGAGACATCACAACCTGTATCAGGTCATCTACAAGTGGAGAAGAAACTACTTCACATCTGCAGCAAGGCTGTGCTTTGTGGTGAGATCTGGACATTCAAATTCATCACATCCAGGATAAAATAGCAAGAGTACTTTCAGTCAGCAAAAGCAGAATCTGCAGAGAAAGTTGCAGAAGGATTTCACGTGGTCTCCACAGCCTAACTCAGCAGCACTATATCCTTTCATTGCAAAACACCACCCGTGTCTTTTCCTCATAGCTTGACCACTTTGTTTGAGGTCTCTGTCCACAGTTATCACAATGTCACTGCTCTTCATTTAACCTGATTTTCTCAGGCAGATTATCTATTTTATGGAGCGAAAAGAAAACAGTGTCTGATTAGGGAAGACGGATTTGTTTGTTTTGTTTTCTAAAAATTTTTTTTGATTTGCCTGTTCTCTCTTTTCCTTTATCCTTCAGATGATAAATAGTTGGGAGGGAAATAAGAGCTCTCCAAAAGGAGAAAAAAATAAAAGGATGCAGAAATTTGCATTACTAACTCCATTTAATGCTAACCTCATGTTGTGTTTGGAATCTGATGTAGATATTGTCCAGGTAGCTACAAAAATTTCCCTGACTATTCAGAGAACAGATAATGGTTTAAAACAAGCATAAAATGGTCCAAAATCACACCTAAATCTGAGCTTAACCAATTCAAAATTCAGTTAACTCTAAGACATGTTGAATTAACTTCCTTTTTAAGGAAGTGTTTCATTCTTGCACTTCTTGTTTAATTTTTCAATGGACCAGAAGCAGAAGTTTGAAATGCCACATGAAGCCTTGCTTTCACAAGGTTGCTGCTTGAGCTTTACCTCAGTGGGAGATAGAAAATTCCAGATAAACAATTTAGCTTGTTATCTGAACCAAAATGCTGAACTTCTGAGGATTACTCAACCCCCTATCTTCACAGACACCTTTTTTTACCCATTAGTGCCTCTAAGCCATCATAAAACCTCTCCCCACCCTGGGGATTTTCTTGACCTGGTCATGGCTGTATTTATTCCTGCCATGGAAGTGGCGAGTTTGCCAGAGCAGCTTTCCTGGGTACTTTGACCACTGACTGCTGTTCAAAAGGAAGGAGAAGGGAAGAAGTTCATGAGAAACTTCCTGGTACTTGTCATATTTCTCTCTCAGTACTTTTCTGTGGTTAATTTGATTAATTTTTTAAAAGGTAAATATTGAAATACATTCATTGACATCCTATTATCCACGGTTGTTTACATATAGAGGACAAATCCTCTCCTCCACTGGAAGCCAAAATAAACAGATCTTGTACAGGCAAGTTCCAAACTGTCCGGGGGTGTTGGATTTACCACCACAGGCTGCAGGTCTTTAATGCCTATTTCTGCACCCCAGGGATGCTTTTTTTTGCAAAGATGCTGTGCTTCCTAGAGAACCTTCAGGCACAGTTAGTAGCTTTCAGCCTTGACTGCAGCAATGTCAGCTCAGCAACCTTGCACTTTAACATTCTTCATTAATAAAGAGAAGAAAGACATGACAATGTTAAAAGAAGATATTTGGCCTATTTATCCACCTTGACTGTGAGACTGAAAAGCACTGTAAAAGGCTGGGTGATCTGACTTCTTAACCTAATTCAAGGTACCATTTCAAATTAGCTAATTTTAAAGAGAGGATGAAGTATGCAAAAGCCCTTCACACCTTTCTACTAAGGTGTGCAGTATCTTCATACCAGGTAATTGCAAATAAAAAAGAATACGAAATTCTTTTTTAAAAAGTTACAGAATAATTCACTAACCAGTCTCCTAATTCTTCATTGAATTCTGTGTTTGAAAATATACCAATTTTATCTCAAACAAAAATAATTTGTAGAGAATTAGCTATCAATAAATATATATACCAAAATTGGTAGTAGTGTCCTATTCAGGAAAAACCCAAAACTTTTATGCTTCAAATGAATATATTTATAACCAAATATATCAGTCTGAGAACATGTATTTGATAGAAGCATGGAGAGTAATGCTGAACCTGTATTTATCTGTGAATCTCTCTGCAGCAGAGCTGAAAACCAAAATAAACATACACTTAAATGTTACCAGTACTTATCATACAGGGTGATGTTCTGGTATTTGCTTTCAGGTAAGAACATTCCTCATCATAAACTTATTTCTCCTGGATTATCATTTAAAAAAGAGATAAGACGCTTTTAAATTTTTTTCTGCTCCTAGGAAGGTGAGTAGATTATATAATTGTTTTTGTTCCATGGATCAATCTTCATTGCTTTGCATTCAGGGTAGGCTTAAAATGTTACCATTAGCGATTTACACCCACTTACTGGCCATAATTGACTTTCCAGGTCCAAGGCAGTGGATTGTAAAACTGCTGACTTCACTGCTGGAGCACTACAGAAGAGAAGAACCTGGATGAGACAGAGCAAGTCCTAAATGCCTTCCATAATTAACCAACATGGCAAGACAAGTTATGAAAAAACAAAGGAAGACTGGACAGATTTATGCTTGAAGTCTGGTACTTTTGAAGGTCTGTCCGACTACAAAAGTCTCTTTTGATCTGCATTAATTGAAAGCACTTAAAATTCAATCACACGTTTACAGCCACATGTTTAAAGCTGACTCCTAATCTTGCATCTATCTGTAACTCACTGGTCAGGCTGGAATGCCTTCCTTCTAGCCTGCAGAGGATACAGGTTCAGTGCCAGCTGTCTTTAGCTCCAGCTGGAGAGTTCCATGGTTGTGGCCCCAGAATTCCCTGAACTCAATCCTGAGTAGCACCCGTGATGAAAATCATCCCGTATCTCCGGCAACAACCTCCCGGGGATGTGACAAGACCTCTGTGGATGGAGACACTCGGTCCTGGTTTGGTTTCTCAGGGTGAGAGGAGAACGGGACTCAGCTGGGTGTGGCACACTGCTCCCCGAGCTGCTCTGAGATGGAGAGAGCAGCATCTCCCTTGGTTTTTTGGGAGCCAGGAGATGGAGTTCACAGTTTGCGTGGCAGTGGTCAGCAAAACGAACCCACCATCGGTGTGTCTGTAAGGGGATGCAGCCAGCCTCGCCTTTGACCAGGTACAGGAAGGAAGCATAAGGAATGGAGAAACCACATTTATTGCCAAGGTC
This sequence comes from Daphoenositta chrysoptera, assembly GCA_013397915.1. Classification (NCBI taxonomy): domain Eukaryota; kingdom Metazoa; phylum Chordata; class Aves; order Passeriformes; genus Daphoenositta; species Daphoenositta chrysoptera. Next base: position 281,373 of record VZRO01003959.1, on the reverse strand, counting down.
ACTCTTGGATTAAAACCTGCAGTGCAAACCTTAAATCCCACCAGACATCAGGACTCCATCCAGGAGACAGGGACAGGTCAGAGATCTGCTTGCCCAGATCCACAAATCTGCACCAACACTGACTGCAGGAGCAACATTCAAGCCCAGCTTTGAGTCTTTTCACCAGTCAAGCCACTTGTGTGTGTTATATTCAAGATTCGTGCACCCCTACCCTTTTAGATCCCTCCCCCAAAACATTGAGAGGTAAACAAATTGTGCTTGAATATTTCATTATGTTATGTATGAGGAGAGCTCTGCTGAAGGGCTTGCACTATTGTACTGTCTTGACTAATAGTTTGTGTGACATGCATAAGGAAGACCAGATATTTGCAAATTTAAGGATTTTTTTTTGCCCAAGGACAGCTTGTAAAACCCATTAACATGGATTGTGTCTGAGCTGATGAGGAAAAAAGAAAACACCAAACCCAGACCTTCAATATTTTATTGGTGTTTCTGAACTTTTATTAGCTGTACTTTCTTCCATAAAATCAATTTAATAAGGGGAGCAGTGTTTTGGTAATGCATCAAAAGCAGTTCTTCTCTTCAAAGGGCATCTTTTTCACTCAATCTCTTCTCTAAAGACAGTGACATTAGTTTTGTAAATTAATAAACAGACCAGCATCTGAGGACTGCATGAAGCCTCCATCACCCCTTATTGTGCTTTCTCTTCTGACCCCACTTTCCAGTGCAGGGCCCTCATCTCGACAACAATACCCTGAAAGCCTGTGTGGCACTCTGGGATCACACTTGAAAAGGCCTTTGGCTGAGGCTGGCTTTCAAGGAGGGGGGACAATTGGCAAGAGGCCTGTGGCTATTCATGCAGAACAGGCAGTGAAAAATGCCTGAAGTCAGATTCAGGGGTGGGCAATGCCCAAAAAAGAAAGCCCACATAACATGAATGGCTGCTGCTAGGAGACTAAAACCAAAGGCATGCCACTAGCAGGCCTCCATGTGCCGACATCAATGGGTTCATCCTATCCCTATTAGGGGCCTAAAATGATGGAGAAACATGAGAAGGGACTATAAGCAGGAAAGGAAAATAATACCAAAGTACACAACGGTCAATGCTTATATTGTTATACTAAACACTCGGGAGAAGGAAATTATATTTTCGGTGTTCGGCACCTTTTCTGCTGAGGGGGGTTGTGTGGGTTGCAAAATCTGATAAGCAAAGTAGCCATGGCACATTTTCTCGCAGGAAGAAAGCCATGCACTTCGGTAATTAGTTATTTCTCATGCCCATAATTAAGCGTGATTATAAAAACATATTGGAAAAGCCAGGCCTGGCTTAGGATGGCCCCAAAGCTGGTGCTGGAGCAGCTCCAGTCCCCTGGCTGTGCACACACAGGTCCAGCTCGATTCCAAACCCAGCAGTTTAAATTTCAGTCAATTTCTTGCAGTGCTGGTCAGAGAGAAACAGGAGGGCTACATGTTTATTAAAGGAAACCACTCTAATGCACCACAAAAGCATTTCAGTGGCACACGAATGACCCAAACCTTAACTGTGCTCAGGGTTAGGAAGCCTGAGAGGTGCTGTCTGCAGTGCCTCCAGTCCAAAAAAAAGCCCATCATGAAGAATTTACATTGTTTTAAGTCACCAGGTAGCAGTGTTTTTTCCTCTCATAAAATACAGCTTACCCCCCATATTTACATCCTTACATTTCACACCAGAAAGCATGGACTGATGATCTCTTTTGAAAGAAAGGAGACTGTCCATACCCTCATTAATTTCAGCAGCATTCTGAAAATGACACACCAGTTTCTGTAGGAACAACCCATCCTCTCTAAAATCCTTTCCACTTCAGTACAGATGTTGGCTCTCGGCTAGCAAAAACCTTGAAAAAATGAATTACAATGTCTAGTCATGTTTGGACCAATTTCTAGGCATGATCTCAGCTCTTAAAAAATGATCATATTATTTAGTTTATGAGTAATAATGTCTGACTAAAAAAGGTATAAAATACAATGTGATGCTATAATCAAGTGATTTATTTCAAGGGGCGATGTTTATTATTTGGTGTGGGAGAAACCTCCCTATCTTGCTTTTGCAATTATCTATTCCTGAAATCTGAATTTCCAATCCTTTCTAAGTTTGCTAATTGACCTCTTTCCTTCCTGCACTCAGAGGTAACATGGTACAGCTGCTGAAAGGAAAGTAAGACCCTCATTATTATTATTATTATTATTATTATTACTATTATTATTATTAA
>VZRO01003959.1:248228-278982 GCA_013397915.1 Daphoenositta chrysoptera | reverse complement strand
CCAAAACTTTATATATAGAGATTTTACAAATTAAATATATATATATTTTTTAATAGGTTTTATAGATTGTACAAGTGGACATGAGTAAGGCTAAATGCAGCTCCACTGCTACTCTGCCAGAGGAACTCTGTGTNGAACCTGATGCCCCTCTGGAGGCAATGAAGTAATCTGCTGTCCTCCAGTGGCATTGTCTAACTGCTTTAATGTGTGAAAAAGTCTCACGAACACCAAAACTTTATATATAGAGATTTTACAAATTAAATATATATATATTTTTTAATAGGTTTTATAGATTGTACAAGTGGACATGAGTAAGGCTAAATGCAGCTCCACTGCTACTCTGCCAGAGGAACTCTGTGTCTTGGGGGGTTGTGATTCCTGTGGCCTCTCAAGTTTGAGTAATTGGGACTTGATATTTAACTCAGGGAAGCAAGTAGAGGTGTTTATGAAATGCGGGCAAGCCCAGTCCTCTAAATCAAGAAACTGAAAACTCTGTCATAGTTTTCCCATATCTTGAGTCCACTGCTTCTCTTCCTCTCTTCTTCATGGGTGAGCAAATCATTTTCCCCCCAACAAACAGATGAATCCTTACAAGAACTAGAACATTTATAAAGCACAGAATTGTATTTGAGAGATTTAAATTTACTTTTAAATGTGAAGCATCACGTGAAATAAAAGTAGAGTCAAGACCTGTAAGATCCAGTCTGGCCTCCCTAAGTGAACAGCTCATCTACATTTCCAAGGCTGGAATTTTAAAAACCCTGTTCATAACTTATGATGGACCCTTACAAAGGTTTTCTGTGAACTTAATATAGACATATATATATATATATATATATATTTCATCATCAATCCTATGGCAGGACAAACTAACTCTCTAGATATGTCTTTTTCTCTCCAGGGATCAAAGTTGTATTAGGTTCCATAGGTAAGTTCCTAACATTATTTAGACAAAAAAAGATTGACTCTCTTCCACTCTAAGCAGCAGGAATTTTACTCTCCAGGATTTGAGTTTAGCTTGCATAGGCCTCTGAATGTCCTTACCAGTTGCAAAGGGCATTTTCACAGTTTCCCTTATCTAGTTACATTAGCACACTCAAAGTAATATATTCAGCACACATCAGATTTGACAAGAAAAAATAATTCAGGTTTTTCAGGATTCTTCAATGGGTTTTGGATATAATTTGTGTCAGTCGAAGGAGGACCTTCCTAGCTTTGGGAGTTGAGAAAACAACCTTCCAAAGCCTGAAGAAATATATCTTTTTAAAATTTGTGAGATCTGAAAGGAAAAGGGTGGGTGGTCTTAGCCCTTCGGAAGGTCTCTGATCCTCTGACCCATTAGACCATTAGTTCACCTAACCCAACCAATAGCTATTCAAGTCTAAGGGGATAAAGAAAGGTGGCAATAAAAATAAATTACTAAACAAAAGGAATAATAACAAGCAGTTCAAGGGGTTCTTTTCTCCTGTGAAATCCAAAAAGTGTATAGGTTGTTCCATTTTATCTGTTCTGTTAAGATAGCTACTTGATCTTGCCAAGAAAAAGTAAGATTAAACTACCATGGGTACAGAAACAGGGTTTGTTATTGGCATTTAAAATTTATGTTGTGTGCACAATGTTTACCCAGCTCATCAGTTTGATGTTTAGCCACCGTTTTCTGCTCAAACCAAGGGATTTTGCATAATGAAGCAGCAAATCCTGATTAATAATCATTTAACTGCAAACACCAAGACTGTTGGGAGAGAGAAGTCACCCATGGATGCCCTGGCTGGTCTACAGGAGCTGCCCTTGTACACATTCCCCCAGAACAAATTTTAGCTCTCAGACTTTTGGCCAAGAGTCTCTAAAAAGTCAGGATCTCATGTAACTTGTTGTTTCCTTGCCATTTAAAACATTGAGGAAAAGCCATACATTGCACTGGGTCTAACTTATCATCAGGTTTAGCCCCCTCTGACATTTCTTCTTCCTTTGTTTTTATTCCAAAGAGCACTCTCTAAACATCTCATAACAGCAACCAGGGCCAGACACCATGTGGAAAATGAGAATATCCTCCTAACACAAAAACCATTAGGCAGCACTTGCTCTCTATTTGAAAACCAGAAATCAGGTGATTTTTTCAGTGGAATAGCAAATGCCCACAGTGAAACCTTTCCTGGGGTTTTGAGGCTGGGGAAAGAGTCCCAAGTCTGATTATAAATAAAGCATAGCTACTAAGGAACAAATATCATGGCTGAGGCACTGGGCTGGAGATTCTGCCAGTGTTTTCAGACCTTCTTCATGCTCTTGGGTAGCTCTCTGCTAATCCCCCAGCAGAAACATCCAAGGATGGTGTTGGCTCTGGTGATGCCAGCAGTGGGCTGCATTTCACCTACCATGGCACTAAGAACATTTCCAAATTGCCTGCATCTTTAATTTACAGCCACAGCCACACAGTGGCTTTATTTAGAAGATGGAGACCTGAAATATGAACCTCCAGCTATTTTCTGCTCCCCTTTGCATCCAGCATGGATTCAAGCACCACAGTGTGTTTCCCTGAGTGTAGCCATAGGACTCGCCACATTTCCTAGGTTGTCTGGTCATTTCTTGGAGAAAATCATTGCTATAATTCTTTTTTACAGCTGGATACAGGCCTGGAAAGAAACCTTGAGCTTCACGCCAAGATAAAATATTACAAAAAATAAGCAAAGAGTTGTCTGCCCACTGAATCTATTCCAGTGGTCCTTTACTGAATAAAATGTGCTTAATTGGTGTCAGTGGGTGTTACCTCAGCAATGAAGGCAGGACTGGGCTTACATAGTCAGTAATTGCTTGAAGCCTCAGTCTTGCTGAATAATACCAGTGCTATGAGGACTGAGAACCCAAATAAGTGGAAAAAATGTTATCACCTGAGCAAGAAATTGTGATAAAAGTGTAGACAAAACTAGATTTTAGGATATACTTGGAGAAGATTTGATAAATGGCCGTACAGAAACATCCTGAATACAGTGGAAGCAGACTTTGATAGGGGGAAAATCAGACTTGAGATGCAGTATTGCTAATTACTGCTAGGCACCAGTACTGCTGTTTCCCAAAGCACAACATTCTTAACAGTTCTGTTCTCCAGTGATTCCTTTAGTGAAGGTAGAAGATAACCAAGCACGTTTAAGCATTTAACTGAGGCACCAAAGTCAACTGCACTGTCCACAAGCTTGGAAAAAATATTCTGAAATGACATCCAGAGCCCTGGACAGGAGAAGTGGCAGGTCGCAGGGCAGAAGAGGAGGTCAGTCCTTTCTGTTTTCCTCCCAACACGGGGCAGGGGGTTCCCTGCCCATCCTTTCCCTGGGTGAGTGCCAGTCCCTGCACTGGCAAGAAGAGGCACGAACACCTGTGAGTGCCAGACCCATCCAGCCTCTTCCTGCTTTGATTTCAAATAACTGCTCGTGGCACCAGTGGAAAACTATGCAGGGGATTCCACAACAACAGAAATACTGAAAAAATAAAATCTTCTCATGGCTTGCCTCGTTTGCAGCTGTCGATTTTTCCCTGTTCCCCTCATGCAATTTTGAGGGCTGATAAAACTCTGCTTTCATACTTGCAGAAAGGGGCTGTGATACCACAGAAATGGCAGGTTTTTATTAGCTGAGCTGACACCTGAAGTTAGGAGAAATTCACATTCCCTTTCTCTGAAGAGGAAGCTCTCATTCACCTACTTTTATAAGACTTTTATTGTGTTTTACAATAAATCTACTGAATACCTACCCTGGAATGATCTGCTTCTCATGAAAAACTTACATAACACATTCAAAATCTAAAATCTGACATTATTTTATCTTCTGTATGCAACAAAGTCCTCTTTATTTTTCCAGACTCAAACTATCTAAAGCTGATCACCAAACCTTGCTAGAGATCAGTCCAGTGAAGGTTACAGATCTTCAACTGCTACTTTTAATTTTAGCATTTTAATATATTAAAATCTTCCAAATAATATATAACCTATGTATTATAACCTCTTTCATTTATGACCTTTTTTTTTACTTTTATCCCTGAAGATTAAAAACATCAGCTGCTAAAATGAACTAAATCCAAATGTTAAACTCACAACACAATAGTTTGCCTTCCCAGCATTGCTATCTAATTCAATAAATCTGATCACACATATCCTTCTGCAATTATAGACCAAAAAATAGTTGTGTTGGGGCAGGCTTTGACTAATCCATCCCCTGGTCATTAGGTAGGACCAATTGTTTCAGAGATGGCACATTCTCTGTACCTGGAGGCTTGTTTGTCTTTAGTCTCAGTGATTACAAAAGTATTGCCCCAAAGGCTCTTTAACTCTGAAGCCTCTGTCAGTAACTCTGGCTACATCATAATTTACTTTATCCAACCTGACCCTCTCCTTAGTTTAAGTTATTCCCTGCGTTATTTCTAGTTCTGGTGTTGCTGGATAAATAGCTGCAGTGAGGGAAAAAGAAATGGGGTTTCCTTGTTTAATTTTATGCTATGTCTTCAAATTTGTGTACATATTCCATTTATGAAGGGATAGGAGGAATAGCTCAAGTGTTCAGCACCAGTTCAGCAGTCATGACCACTGCAAGAGATTAAATGTGCAGGCAGGGACTGATGTTCTCCACACCACAGGAGGTGGGGAACATTCCTTTTCAACGTGGAATGTGAATTCAATATGGTATTTGAGATATTCATTGCTCTGTCATGGAAGACCAAAATGAGGGAGGTGGGAGGCTGAAGGGTGGTGCTGGCACTTTGCCCCACAGGTGTCTGCAGCCAAACTGGTACCCAGCCTTTCCTGTTTAAAATGGTGCTGTGTTTAGTTTTTGCAGAAAGCAGAAACGCACTAGAAATGATCGCTTTACGTGAACTCATACGTTGGGAAAATCATATCAGGTTAAAACTAATAAACCAACAAAATGCTTGAAATGATTGTAGCAGAACTCTGTGTGCTGGGTGAAAAGCAAACAACAGCTCTTAGGGGAGGTAAGAAATAGTTTTTAATTACCCAAAGGTGTTCTAGGATAGGTGTTCAAAGGACACATCCAGAAGATGTGGAAAGGTGATTACTGGAGAACACACCAGCCAAGATGCAGAAAAACAGATTTAGGAACAAAACCCAACCAAACAATAAAAAATTGAAATAAGAGAAGCATTTGTATTTCTAGTTAACTTCATTCTCAGAAACTAAGCATTACAGGACATGGTTATTTTTTTTCCCTTTCTATTTTAAATAAAATTAGTGCAAGCTGAGGGTGTCTGTGTTTGGCTGGGAATTTGGTGGCTCTCCCTCTCTGCCCTCACATAAATTTGATTTGCCTGCAGCAGATCTGGGAGAAATTTTGCTCTGATGTACCTCTCCATGCCAGGCAATTCTGTTTATGTCAGATCCCTTCTTTCTGCAAACTGGGAGAATCCAGAACCAAGGCACTGGGCAAGGCAGGTGAGCCAGGGCCAAGGCAGCCCAGGGCAGCTCAGAGCCAAGCACGGGACAGACAGGGACACTCTGGGGCGGTGACAAACCGTGCACAGCCACATTCCCAGGCTCTGGAAAGCAAAACAAACACAGCCCAAAGGCTGTGGAACAAACCTGGGCCCGTAAGCCCAGGCTGAATGAAACAGAGCTCAGTGCAAACACGGGCCAAAGGCAGTGGAAAGCAAACTTAGGCAAATAAACTCCGGGCTCTGTGAAACAGAGCACAGATAGACACACTCCAAGCACAAGTAGGAAAGCAAACAGAGACAAATATAGTCTAAACTTAATGAAGCAGATACATGAAACAGTAGCTGTCTCACTCTCCAAGCAAAATCTAAGTAACTTGCTCCAAAATCACCAAGCTGGAGCAATTGTGGTTCTCTTACAGGCAAGCTACAGTGTTAACCTTCCCGTCTCATATCCTTCGTGCCTTCCACTCACATTCAGCGTGGGAGACTTATTCTCCATTCCTCAATGGCCCACAGTAACTGCTGTGGATCAAAAGCTTTCCAATTCTTGCATGCCTTCAGCAAAATGTGAAGACTTTCAGTGTTTCAAGGCAACATTCAAATGGAGCAAGGAGACCTTACTCAAATATACATATATAAATATATATGTACAGTTTCTTTTTGCACATCTATAATGTAGCTTCAGAGGGAATGAAATAGAGGAAACAGATAGCAATCAACATATATATTTTAAAAAATGAAGAGCAGAGAAAAAGGGAAGGTAAAAACACCAGAGGCATTTCTATACCTGAGAAAAATGTGACTAACATGAAAAAAATTTTCTGAAGTATTTAAGAATCTGAGACAGCTTCCAATGGCTAATTTTTTTGGAAGAAGATAACATGGTTAGTGATGGAGAGGAGGTAAACACTTAGCAAATACTGGAAAAAAAAGGGATAAAGTACTTTTTTCACTTGAGGATGACAAAGTACTTCCCAGTCTGATAATAACTGTAGAGGAGGGTAAAGAACATCAATTACTGAAAAGTACTTTAAACCTGGCAGGCCGTAGATTTGGTCCCAAACAGTCCTAAAGACCTGTCTGAAGAAAATCTCCGGCACATTTTTAATGTCTCCTGGAAGTCCAGGAAGATTCCCAGGAAGCACAAGAGCACTGTGTTCAAAGAGGGCAGGCAGGATGACACGGGCAGCACCAGGTCAGTGAGGCTGACCTCGGTCTGGGGTGAAAGAATGATTCACTTGCTGCAGGAGTCCACTAAGAGGGGAATAAAGAGAGGAAAGAGAATTCGTGTCATTCAGTGTGTTTAACAGGAAATAGGTCGTGTCAGACGAACGTGATTTCGTTCCCAATGTAACTGCTGTAATTCTGCAGATGTGAGGTACAGTACAGCACTGTGGTTTAAAACAGTGCCACATGGTGACAATAAAGTACATGGTAAAAGCATTAAGAATGGGATGAGTGGTTTTTTTTTTAAATCCATCAGTGGGGAATCACAACTGGCCTGATGGCATTTCAGGGGATTCCCCCATGACCAAACCTTTTCAGTGTTTTTATCAATGGTTTTAAATAATTTTTAACGTATGTTAAGATGAAAACAAAGCAAATGCAGACACCTTTTATCACCAATAAGAGCTAACAGAATAAAATGAAGGTAATTTGTCCTGAAAAACTCCAGAGCAAGGGTTAAATGTGGTCTATTCAACCCATTAAGATGCTACATCTCTATGATTTTACAGTAGGCAGAGGTGCAAACCAGTGACCTGGAATATGGAAAGCAGGGAAGAGAAAGAGAATAAATGGCTGGGACGCGAACCCTTTGCCAGTTTCCACTGGATTCAGAATGCTTTAAAATAGCAGAGTAAATACAATCTATCCTAAGGGATCTATTCTGCCTTTCACCTACTAGAGCTAAAGATTTGCAAAGCCAAAGCAACTAAAATCGATCAATGTTCCCCAAATAATGATTATGTTACTACTACTACTACTAATAATAATAATAACAACAAATTTTCAGTGCTTTCTATTATTTTCTATGTTAGCTAGATACCACTTTCCTTATTCCAGGAGGTGTTTGAGCAGCAACTTCAAAGCAAATTTCTTTTTTACTTCAACTTTTATTACCTGCAGTGTCTTTCTGAGTGCAGTTCCCTGCCACCCCCTGGTTTTTTTGCAAATGCTCTGTTCATATTTTGCACTCAAGTTATGTGGCAAACTAAACAAAAAAAAACTGTTTATTCATTTAAATTTATAATCATAATGCAAGTCATACATTTCTTGATAATGTGTGATAAACCAGACCCTCAGCTGACAGAAATTAGAACAGCTTCTCTCATGAGCTGTGTCATTTATATGCATTGAAGGATGGACCCATCAATGAAAATTAAAAGGCAGTGCTGCTTGTTTTATATTAACTACCAACTAGCTTTGGTTTTCTCCTAAAATAATCCTTAGATAACAGACTATTTTGTTTCCTCTAAGTGAGAGAATACAATAGAAAAAGAAATCTGGTACCTGGTAGCAGAGCTACTAACACAGATATAAAACTCAAGCTCTGTTGACTGAGTATCTTTACATTCACTGAATAATCTTCCCTTTTCACCTCCCTGCATAAATACAGGATGGCTGAATGATCTAGATAATGGGAAATACATTTCATAATCATGTTTCTTTTTGTATAATCAGAAAGCACGGATTTTATTGAAAACAGAGAAAAAGAATGGCTGTAGTCCTCCTTATGGCAAAAGGCATCTTAGACATTAATCTTTGAGTTATGGAAAATCCATGCCATGGATGCATCTGTGAATTTTCTAGGTGTGTTCCTGCCTATGCAGTCAATTGTCACACACAAACAATAATCATTTATTGCTCCCAGCCTTGTAGTCTCAAAAAACAACCATGAAGGAAAAAATTTCACAACTTCTCCATGCCCACTTGTGTCACACTTTCTATATTTGATCTTCACTTCATATTTATGAGCTGTAATGATAAATAATCCTTTTATGGAAATATTGGCGTTTCATTAGAAAGTTAGAGGAGAATAACTGGAAGAGTTACTTCTTACATGCTACAAACAGATATCAGGGCTGAAATTTACTAAGCACAAATGCAGAATTTCACAAAAGCAGGTAAAAGATGAGCTCTTTCATGGCCTTTCTTGCTGTGGGGGCCACCTACCAAGTTTTGTGTGTCAGAAAGAAAGTGATAAACTCTAGACTTTTCTATTGAGACTATTTCATGGGGCCAAAATATGGAGACAGAGTCTCCTGTCCAGGATTAGGACACTGTCTAAGAGAAAAGTGGCCCATTATTCAGTGAATTCCCATGCAGCAACCACTCATTATGAACTGTGGGAACAGCCACCAGAGCAGGAATGCAGGAGCAGGAACCTGTCTCCTCTTGACAGCCGACAGCCACGGGCTCACTTTCACCATTAGGACGCCTTCTCTTGGCTTATCTAGTCCAGAAAACTCATCAGGCTGTTCTACAGAGCAGAGTGGCTTCAACAGAAGGGATAAAAACTGCTCCCTGCTCCAAGTATGGTTTAGTGGTTAGGGGATCCTCAGGGCACTTCGGCCATATGGGCCTGAAACCCAGCCAAGAGAGCAGGGAACGGGCTATTCATATTCTGGGGTTGTGAACACGGCATGAAAAGGTTTGGCAGGACTTTCTTGGCTATACTTTAAAAGAAAGGAATGATCTCCACGGTGGTTTCCAAGAAAATGACATAAGTACCTTATTCCCGGAAAGGTTTCAGGGAAATACCTCGCTGCAGCTCCCAGTCAAGCACTTAAAGGCAGGAGAAGGAGCTGCAGAGTTGAAGTCATTTCCTACTGACCAGCAAAGGAGTCTCTCTGCTCAGGGATCTCGGCACCATGGGGCCCAGGCTGAGGCAGTTCACTTTCCTCACTCCTTTTACAGAGGGCAGGGATGCCTAATTCAAGGTCCTGGATCACACACTCGAAATCAGATGCATAAAAGCTGCCTAAAAGTAGAGTCAAATAAACCAGCAAGCTCCAAAATCTGAAAGACCTGGCTCTGAGGACAAGGACACCCAGATCATTAAAGGGACACCCATTCATCAAAGGGACCAAACAAGGGGCCAGCACCAGCAAAAGCGTAACTGAGTGCACCATTTGAGATGAGCAAAGGGTGCTGGATTTTGGAGAGCTCAGAAATGCAATGAATGTACACACAGGCAGAAGTGTCAGAGCAAGTCTATGCTCCATTCCCATGGGGCACATTATCACCATCTGGGAGATGATTGATATTTATTTGTCTAGCTTATGCACACACACAAGCACCGCATTTCGGATGGAGTCTCTCAAGTTAAATAGCAAAAGGAACAATAAGACAACCTGCTGACAACTCCAGCTCAGACTAAAAGACCCAGCCAGGAATCTCACAGCTTAGAAGTTACTCAAAACAGTTATTCCCCCATACATTTTCACCTCAGTGATAAAATGGTGTGTTTTCTCTGTTTATAAACTACTTAACTTGGCGGGGATGTGGTGCACTTTTGTTCTGAAGACTCAGAGTACATCAGGCAAACAGAAAGGCCCCATACATTATCTGGAAAAAGGAAGGGTCAGACTGAGCCCCTGTTTTGACCTTCATATTTTTTGTTCCACTTAAACCAAATGAGTTTGTCCCACAAAATTTTGCAGCAGCTGTGAGGTTCTGTAGTTAGTTTATATAAGCTTTGCTGAGTTTATGCTTGGAGAGTGCTGAGTGGTTAGGGGGATACTGCACACTAAACCCTTGCCTCTTTAGGGAAAAAATGTATTAAGCTGTCATTTTTGTGTGCATAAATAGGAAATGTTGAATCAACTTCTGACTTTCTAGACATCTCATTTGTTTTTCAGCTGTCTTTTCTTTTTTCCGTTTTTTTTTTTTTTTTTTTGAGGTTTGAGAATTTGCTTGGGAACTTTGGACATTTGCAGGAAGCCACTGAAATGCCATCCTGCCCATTTACTTGGGAGTGCTGTGGGTGGAAGGTACAGATGGCACCCACATGTAACGAAACTGGGAGACACAAAGTTTTGTGGGAACCTACTCCTCCTCTGCTTGCCAAAAGCATGTAAAATGTTACTCATCAGAACTTGAACCAGAGTTATTATGTAAAATGATGTCTCCTGCCTATTAACTTCTGCTTCCAAAAGTCACAAAGCAAGAAAGGATAATAGCATGTTTTCTAATGCCTTGGTCATGTTTATTTCCACAGCTGCCTTTAGACCTGTCTCAGTCCTGAAGTCCAGATGCGGACCAGGAGAGACATTTTGGAAAGTACCTGCACTTCTCTAAGAAATCCTAGTCCATCTCCATTAGCAAACACCGCTTTTAGACAACAAACCACACTCCAGCAGCTCCAGCAGCTGACAGAGATGGTGGGATGGGTTCTCTGCTGCCGACCATACGGAGGAGTCTTTTAAAGCACCACAAACATCTACCAAAATCCCACAGCCAAAATCAAACACAGAACTCTGTGCATCTCCCTGGTGTGGTGCAAATGACTAAGCAAGGCACAAGGCAGTGCAGAGCTGTCCTGGTGGGCAAAATATTCCACTTTATGCTGGTGTAACTGCAGCTTTTTTCAGCTGAGTTGCACTTGAATGAAGCCAGGCTATAGTGGTGAGACAGATCTGATGCTTCCACTGTGCTTTGTATCTATGATTACAGCCTAAAAGATCTGCTTCAAGTAAAAAAGCTGTTTCGATTACATATGTCAGCACAGGAAACCACCATTTTTTTCACATGGGTGGCAATTATTTCATTCTTGGAGATTGCTGCTGTGCACCTATCCAAATCAATATATAACATTTAAATATCAGCAGTGACTCACGGACCACTAACAACTACAGAATCCCAGATGATGAAAAGTTGGAAACATGTATTTTTACAGATCCTTTTTGTGGTTGGTATCTTTAATAATGCCAAATGATTTACCAGTGTCTCTTAAGAGTAAAACAGTAAAGACTCCCATCTGTTAGAGGGTTGATCCAGCTTGTTCTCAACTTTTTTCAGTCAGTTTGTTATCATCTGGGAGTAGTTCTCCATCTAGTTGTTCCTATTTTCCTTTTATTTTCTTGTTTTGGGAAGATAGCACAAAAAAATATGTCATAACTGGAATGGGGGGTCTAAATGCTTGTTGATTTTTTTTTAATGTAGGAATAGATCTTTCAAAAATGGTTAGGTACTGAGCAAAGCAAAGGCTACAGACACTTTCTTCTTTTTCTAGCTTGAATTTATTTTTCCTAAAATTTTAACAGCTTGGAAAAACAGGGAAAATAGGAAACCTGTATGTAGAAGATTTAAAATAAGTCAGAATCTAGCCTTTATTGCCCAATTATTTACCTTCCACTTTTATATTCACAGGGCTGTACAATTTTGGTTTTCCAAATGTACAAAAAAGCAACTTTTCCAAATTCCATCATGCAGGTGTTTTAGCCTTGGAAAACAGGAAGCCTAAGGAGATTTCTCTTTCTCCACCACCACCAGCCTCTCCCAGGTAGTATTTTGGCCTGGACGTGCTTCCCACCACCATCAGCAGGTTATTTTTTCCCCAGCAGTTTAACCCAACGTCACCAACGTCTGCAAAGTTGGGGATTATTTTCACAGGAGCAGATCCAGGGCAGAATGTAGGTAAAGGAGAATGAAGAGATGAAAGAGGTAGGTAGGGAAGGCAAATGGGAGGATGTGAAAGAATTTTACATGGCTGATACAGGGTTCTCAGCAATGAGAAGAAATGGGAGATGAGTCTGGGCAACAGACTTTTTTGTACCAAAAAAAATTTAAAATGTGCACAGACTAAGTTTATTAAATTCTTCAATAATAGTTTGGAACAGCACATGTGAGGAATATCTGAATAACCACAGAAGGGTTTCTTAAAAAACTTCAACCTGGTCATTCCTCTACTCCTTATCTCTGAATTTTCATCAGCCTCACCCTTTCTTCAGATTTGCCATTTTGGAGTTATAATAGGTTCAGACTAATGTCCTGCCCTGTTGGACTGCTAAACACCCAACTGCAGCAAGCAAAGGTTTCTCTGCCTGGGACTGAAGAGCAAGGCAGGTTCGTGGATGTCCCAGCCACAGCTCTGCTCCTCAGCCAGCCAGCTGTTCCAACTGACAGAGCACCACGCCATCGTCCCCCAAACCACAGACATACTACATCTTACTCAGAGTGAAATAAGAGATGTGTTTCCTTTTGACAGTTTGGGCAACAGGTGGGGAAAATTGGAGTGTCACTCTCAGTGTTTTCTCTCGGGCTGTTACACAGTGTCTGTGCTCCTGCAGCTTTTGAACACTATCAATGTATAATTTCTTTTATTAGCCATGAGGAACACAAGCTTTACGTGCAAAAACAGAAGCCCTGACTCTCATTGTGTGGAGCAGTTGCATGTGCTATTTTAGTACTAATTCCAGATTTTACCCACTTTCCACTTTCCAGTTGCTGGGACACTTTGGAGATGAAAGACTGAAAGCCACTGCAGAGTCTGTGCTGTGGAAAATATCATGGCCTGGCCTTAATGCAGGTAGGCAGCAACCCTGCTGACAGAACAATCTCCATGTGCAAATGGCATGGATTCTGTCTTGTTCCAAAGTTTACTCCTTTTCTGTAAAAGAAAAAAAAATTATCTCAAAAATCTGCAGCTTGAAGAAAACAGCAGAAACCACAAAACTTCCTTGATACGGGCCAGGCAATAGAGGGTAAGAATCTAGCCAACAAAGTTATTCACTTGATCAAGTATTTGTTCATTATTAAAATGATGCTGTCTCCCTGCTACTGCTCCAGTTCCTTCTGTTCTCATCAAAATCTCACAGGAAACACACATCCACTGTGCAAGTAGACAGCGTAAAACATCCCTGCTGCACTCAGAACAATATAATTAATTTCAATATTCGAATTCTTCTTCCTACAGCACCGATTTTGCTCATCTTCCCAATGCTCAGCCTGTGCCCTTTTCCCCTGTCTGCTCCAAGTCTCCATCCTCACCCTGAGTTGCTTGGTGCTAAGAAGGCCCCTGGGTGCCTTGCAGAAGGTGTGTTTGGTCGGCTGCCAGGGCAGCTCTTTGCCCAGCAGAGACCTTGGGGTTGGGGCCGTATCTCCGTTTATGTTTGTGACTGATCCAGCACATGTACAGCACTCCGGCTCTGATCCCGTGTATCATAACCCCACTGATGTGGGACCAGATGCTATATGAACAAACGGGAATCTGTTGCATTCATGTAGTGCCTTTTTTTTCCAAGGAACTCAAAGCACTTTACAATCTCTAAGCCTCACCACATGCCTGTGGGGTACAGCAGGGTAAGTAGGCCTGTAGCATTCTTTACAGAGCCAAGTACATTTATTCAAATGTAGCTGAATAATAATAATGCAACCATGACCTCCCATGACACTTACGTTCCTCGGGAACAATGAAACTGTCAGCCACAAGGGTGAGACTCATGAGTCTGGGTGACAAAACTTTTTCGGCAGCTGGCCCACGACTGCAGGCCTCACTTCCGTAATAGATTAGGATGACCACGAGCTCCATGCAAAATGCAAAACTTTGCTTCTCCACGTTCCTTTTCCCACCCCATCGACAAATACCAAAACAACCTCGGTGGAAAACAAGAAGCCCTCTATGGGGTTTTGTGAGTCACGCTGCAGATTCTGATAGACAATTACTGCTCCTCTAATAGCTCTGCCTGCTTCAGGAATGACCCCATTTCAATAATTTAATTCTTTAATAGCTCCTGGAGACCACTGATTGATTTAAGTGAAGCATGATTATATCCTTAAATTTGCTTTTGCGGAATTACTTTTGGAGGAGTGAAGTGGTGACGAAGAAAGAAATTAACCTTAATTCCATCAAAATAGGGTTTTCTACACTGTTATGAACCTGTGCATACTGAAAAGCATTATACTTTTTTCCAAGTCAATAATTTGTTTCCAATCTAACAATGAAAGTAGATGAGACATTTAACAAAGGCCATTCTCTTCAGGAAGATGAAAACAAATGAAAACCAATTTGCAGGAAATATTTGGAAGTTAAGACCCCAGACTCCTCCTTTGGGAGTAGCATGAACTTTGGAAATCTGTGAGTCAGAGGCACAATTATCTATGTGAAAAAAAAAAATCTATGCACTATTGATTAACCTTGGCACTTCAGACAACAGTGTCACCTCATGCATTGGAATGGCTTTGCCACCACGTGACAAACTTCAAACTGGCCATTCCTCAGAGATGGCTGCTAAAATAAAAACTGCATTTAATGCACCAGCGCCTGTGTAATATGCAGCACTTTGCTTTCCAGCTGGTTTACTGTCTTCCAGAAACAACCCTGAGCATTAAACTGAGCAGAAAGTGCTACTTTTAGTCACACAAACCTCTTTGTCACCCACTCTGGTTTTGCTAAGATGCCATTTTCCCCCCTTGTTTCTCAGCCTCCTTCCTCTTCAGCGGGCGCTCCTCCATCCCCTTATGTTCCCCCTGAGCACAGAGTGAGGCTGGAGTTGCCACAGTCTCCTTAATGTCTAATCCTTTAACACTGGGAGAGCATTGTATTGCAGCCCTAATGCAAGGATGAATTCTGGAATGTGGAGCCTGGAGAGAGGCTTATAGAACAAGAAAGAAAGAAAAAGGGAAGAGGAAAAAGGAATTGAGAAGAGAAAGAAGTCAAAACCACACATGGGACAGAAGGAAAAAAAGGGGATTAGGTGACAATATCCGACTGCACTGAAGGGTCAGGAGAATTAAGCTTCAGAGCAGCTTGCTCAATGTGTGCTGGGATAAAAAGACTCTGATATGAATGGAGGTGGTTCAAGTGCAGGCACATTGTGGAATGCAATAGGAGTCTGCGAGGGAACATTTAAGAGAGTTGTGCACCACTTTCATGTAGCAAATAATATATATTGTTTGCTGGGCAAAGATCTGAGCCTCCCTGTCACTTTTACAAGGTTGTTACAGAGGAATGAGAAATGCAAGAATGGAATGAAATGGAATAGCATTACACTAAATGAAATTATAAATCAAATAATCTGAGCATGTGCTCCTAAGATTTATTATTGCATATGATGTTTATATTGAATATAAACTTAAAGCAATAGATCCCTGTCCAAAGAAAAGCAGGGCATTTGACATCAATGGAGCTAGATCTGCTTTTAACAAATACTTCAGAGCCTGATTTTTAATACCTACTTGTACTGCATGTGCAACTGAGTGCCTAATCTTTTCATCAGGCCAGCTCTGTGATCTTTCTAATGTAGGTGCTGTATCTTGAAGGACACTGACTCATTATGATTTTCATATCTGCTGGGAGTACTTCTACGCAGCTCAACAGTTTAACTGAAAAAAATTACAGATACTTTAAATTCCCATGCAGTTTATTTTCTATTTCCTATTCACTTCTTGCAGACAAAAAACTTGCAGACAGCCTCAAAATGACAGCATGGTTACTTTATGAAAACCAGCTCTCTGCATCTTCTTACAATGCAGGCACTGGGAGTTAACGTAGCTGGAATCTGAGAAAATGCCCTCTGTCCTTCTGACATGCTTTTTTGCCCCAACATATCTTCCTAATATAAGGCTTCCTAATATAAGATGAAATAACAGCCTCATCTCAATCTGGCATGACTACCCGTCTATGAAGCAGAGAGAAAACTGAGAAACACGAGAGATGGAAGAAACAAGTCATGAATAATAAAAGAAAGTGATTTTTTGACTATGTAAAGAGAATTCATTCAAGTCAACCATCTGGCACAGGGCACATCCTGCAGAGAGAGCAGCCATGGAAAAATTACAAAGTCAGTTCAGTTCATATTTCCCAAGAAGACACCACAGGAGACAAAGCTGGAGCAGAGTGCCACATCCAAGTGATTGATACTAAAACTATTTTGATATTGGTTATGAAACACACCAACCCCTAGAGTGTCTGGTTCAGGCAGATCCAAAGAACTCAGGTACATATAAAAAAAACCCAAAATGCCATTTGTTCATTTGTAATATTATTGCCTTTCTTCTGCTGCAGAGAGCTTGGGTAAAGCTGAAGGTGGCTGTGTATGTGACTTAAGTTTACTTTGCTTTGTTTTTAAAATAGAACAGAAAACATAACTCATCGTAAAAAACCACCAACCTAACAAAACAAAAAAAAGAACAAAACAAAACAAAACCCAAAACACTCCACTCCTACACAAAAACTTGCTTGGATTGGAGTGAGTAGGACATGTTTCCTTCCTCCTCCCCAGTGGTGACACCTATGACCTGACCCAGGACTTGACCTGGAAGCTGAGAAAAGAGGAAAAAAGACAGGGCTTTCAGGGTTCACGACAGCATCTTTAGAAAGATGTGTGCCTGTGCTTGGGCATTATGGAAGTACAGTGTCATTTATTCCCTGGGGACACAGATGTGAAAGCACTGTTGATGTATATTTTCAACCAATACTTTCCTCTGACAGAGGACAGAAGAATTGTTTCCAGTGAATTCAGCAGCAATATTTTTATTGACTTCAGTGAACTGGAGCTTTACTCCAAGGTTCTAAATATATCACAAGAGTTCACAACCGCATCAGCAATTCCTCCCCCATCATCCATATCCTTAAAAATACATATATGTCCTTTATTTCCTGCATCCTCTGAGTTATCTAGGTTTGTTGTTTGTCCCTTTTCAGTCCAAGACAGCTGACAGCCAGGCCCCAGAGCCTCGAAATCAAAACAACAGCAACACATTAAGCAGTTTGCTGTCTGCAGGGTATGTCTGACTAAGCTGGGGGTGATGTGGGAGCTGAAGAATCCAGTGCCTCATGCAGGCAGGCACCGTGGCTGGGCAAGCTCTCTGTGCTGCTACGTAATGTGTTCCCCTGCTCTCACCCTGTGTATGCACACAGACACAGACTATCCTGCCCAAACTGAGCCAAAACGTTCATCTCAAATAACTCAAAAAGCCCCAAGAGAAACAATGTGCATGTGTTTTTTAAAAAAAGTTTTCCTCACAAGCCCCTCCCAAAAAGATAGCTATCTTAGAGTTGGCTTTTTGCATCACACACTCTTCTACACACATCCCTTCTCCTGCATCTTTTTCTTAATAATAAGTAGGGTGAGGAGGAGGGGGAAGGAAAGAAAAAAGGCCCTCTTTAACGAAAAAACAAAAAAACCCAATACAAATAAAGGGTGGTATTACTTATCCTCATTCATAGTCATGCTGTAGGTAGAGGTTGGAAGGGAAGAACAGAAATCACTTTCTTTCCCACCTCTGGGCTTCCTAGATCGGCCTGGCACAAAATGTTTGCAGGAGCTTTACAGCTCAGATGGCAGAGGAACTGTTCCTGCAAACATCCCAGAAGCTGCTTCCTCAGAGGGGCCGAGCAGGCCAGCAGAGTTGGACCAAGACGTGAGGAGACCGAGAAGGGCTGCAGGAGGTGTAAATCAGTCTCTGCAAGGGCAGGACCTCTGGAAGGAAATGTCTCTCCTCACCAGCACCTGCTAGCAGGGTGCAGCTCTTTTCCACCCCGTGTTTCTGGTCCGTCTCTGGAACAAACAATCAGGCCTTAAATAATGTTTAGCTGACTTGCCATTGAACTCGACCCAAATCAAACCCATAAGAATTTGAATAAAGTTCATAGAGAATTTTGCTCTTGTTTTTGGTAAATCACGATGCCAGCTGGAGCCAAAGGTTGTGGCTCCACGAGAAGACTAATCTTGCTCTTATCAGGAGGAGGACACTATTGGAATCTCAAGATACAGCTCATTATTGGCTACCTGAGCCCATTCTGCTGGTGAGGGGCTGCCTGCGCAGTCCAAATCAGAATTGACAATATCCAGGCTGTTGTGTTCAAGTCTGAGCCACACAAAATCACATATAGCCCTTGTAAAACTGTTTTCACCACAAGAGTTTTCCCTCAGCAGAAAAGGCATGATCTAAATTGCAACAACTTCAAATTATTTTGAGATGCTACAAAACATAACACGGTTTTGCATGATCTTTCCCCCTGTGAATCACAACCCATGCCTGGTAACCAAGCTCGTTTTTCTGAGAAATGAAAGCATTGGAAAATAGAAGAGAAGAGCTGATCAAAAACTTGCCTGCTGTCAGGCAGGGGTGGGCAGGGATTATTTTTGGTGCAGAAGCATTGTCTCCAGGGCAGAGCGGATGCTTGCCCCTGCATTTTTCCGAAGCTGTTATCTGCAATTCAGGCCCCTTAATCACAGCTGGGAAGGAGAGCAGGCAGCCTGGTGCTCAGGCGGTTTGTGGTGCAAGCTGCTTACATCTATTTCCTTTCCAGAGGAACCTGTCTCTTCCTGTGACAATGCTCAGGGTCTGGGGGTTTTTTTGAGTGCATGGAAGCAACGTGCACCTCCAGCACTTCAGATGAAATTAAGGTTATCATTTGAGAAGAGAAAGTCTCATCTTGAGAGCTGAGTGTTAAGCCTTGTCTTAAAAACGATTCAGAGGTAGAAAAATCTATTTCCCTGAAAACTCGGAGGATGAAATTTAGGACAGAGCTCTAACTGCATGCCACTTTGCTATGGGTTCCCAAATTCTCCACAGGTATTCCAGCCACTGGCAATGGTACCTGAGAGAATCACAGGTCTGCGCTCCCTCCCCAGCCAGCCCCTGCCCAAGGGAATGCCTGGAATCAGACCAACTATTGTTCCCCTCACATTCAGCACCACTGCTGAAGCATGAAGGAAACTCCCACCCTCGTCCTCCCCTCCTCACCCTCCTTCCCCTCCCCCTGGCCCCACACACGGAGATGTGAGAAAGGAAGCAGATCAAATGAAAGAAATGGGGTTTCTCCACCCTGCTTTGCGCTGCCGTCTCTCTCCCATCACAGCTCCAGCCGAGAGCTTCCCACCTCTACATGGGGGTCACCTGCCCCAGCCCCTTACCTCTGCCTGCTTTTCCACCTTTGAGCACCCGAGAGTTAGAGAAACAAAAGATGAGCATCCTACATCATATATACTCTTGTGAATGCTAAGGGCAGTACCTCCTTCAGTGTACAGAACATTTTCCAAAGAATTTCTGGGCTTAACATTCCAAGCCTCTGGCCACAAATGAATCTGAAGATCAAGAGCTCTTTGGCAGCCACAATCACAGGGCAGGAAAAAAGGAGTAATATTCACAATCGATAAACATGAAATTCCCAAAGAGAGTTCCTGCTATCTTAAGGATACATAACAACAGTAACAATACTGGTTTTTGGAAAGCACTGGCCCAATCAGTAGTTGGTTAGAATAACATTTTTTGTGAAGCATCCATCACTTAATTAGAGTGTGTCACCACATGACAACTGCACTTATATTAGAACAATTCAAATAAAAGTGATTTAGAAGGAGAATCCTAATCTATGTGCTACAGAGTATCATGCAGACAGCTCTGAATGATGGCATGTATCAGTCATTTCCCAGAGCCTGGCTTTCCTGTAGGCTTCATAATTCCTCCACCAAGTGCTTTGTGGTAGGGGGATAAAGAAGAGAAGGCAGAAAGTTGTGTTATATGAGCAGAAACTGGAAAAGTCAGTGTCTTTAAAAAAAAAGAACCAATCAATGGGACATTTAGACAAGATAAAAGAAAAGAACTCTGTACCAGAAGGGTGGTCAGACACAGCAGGAGCCCAGAAAGCTGGCAACTCTGCACCCTTGGAGAGGTTAAGAACTCCACAAGCCCCTGGGCATCTCGCTGTGACTGGACCTGCTCTGAGCAGGAGGTGGGATAAGACACCCAGAGGTGTTGTCCCACAGCATCCTCTGTCCCTCTCAGATTCTGCCACTGAAGGTTTCCATTGGCCCTGGAGCACTGACTGCACATGGAATGTTGTTCTAGTTGCAAATGGTGAAGCAAAGAATTAGTAATAAATGAATTAATGCATAATAACATGAACAATTAATAACTAATTTAGTTTATCATGCAAAATAAATAATAATTAATGTGTAATAAATTATGGGAGAATTTGCAAATTGCTAGTTTGCTTCTAACTCTTGCACATAATCATGCTACTGATTGTGCTTACAACCCTGCTACTCAGGTTTTGCACATTCCTAGAATCTACTGAGATACCTGTTCATAAAGTTCAACGTGAATGCTTCAGTCATTTTTATCTTTGTAGCAGAGCAAGGCTTGTTTGGGGCTTGTGGGTTTTTTTTTTCCCCGCAGCTTAACCCAAAATGAACCTCAGATCAAAGCCATTCTATTCCGTTCTGAATACTGTGCCCTCTGCTGCAGCACCTCGGAGCCTCCCAGTGACACATCACAGAATGGGATTAGCAACTCTCACGTGCTGTTTGTTTCCCATCGTCTCCCCAGGGATAAACTCAGCCCAAGCGTTCCACTGGTAGGAGTTTTTGTTTGGTTTTGTTTTGAAATATGTGAGAATGATCTGGCAAGGGAATATTGCCAGGTCATTTTCATGAAGCACAAGATTGATCCTGAACACCCTTCCACGTTGCTGTTTCACGGGGAGATAAGGAGATAAGATACAGGCTGTTTAATATAAAATTTGAGGAAAAGCTGCCATGGTGAGGTTTCCCTGGCAGCTCACAAAGGAAGCAAACCTATGAGCCAACGTGCCCAGAGGCACTGATACTGCAGTGTGCAGAGCATCTTTCGAGTGGAATTACTTATCCTCACCTCTCGCTGGCCCAAGAGGTGTCAAGGCCAACTGCAGAGCAAATTGGGAACTCCTAGGATTTGACTGAAGGGAGAACAGGTTGGAGTCAACAGGTGGACTTGGCTGGAAGATTTCCCCATGAATAAACCACCCCTCCCCGTCAAAAAAACCAGGTAACCTCCCAGAAAACACCATGAGCAAAACCTGCTAAATGCACTCCCTTTGCCCATCAGCACCATCCCAAAACAACAAGCAGCTCTTGCTCTCTCTGACAAGAGATGTGGTGAAAGTAAAGCCATGGCTTCTGCTCATGGACAGCTCAGGTCAGCACAAGTTACTTGAGCTCCTTAAATCAGAGAAGAATCTCGGCAGAACAAAAGAAAACATCAATTCAGACATTTTCAGCACAACTTTAATGTATATTTTTCTCAATCTTGGCACAACAAGCAGCTCTTGCTCTCTCTGACCAGAGATGTGGTGAAAATAAAGCCATGGCTTCTGCCCATGGACAGCTCAGGTCAGCACAAGTTACTTGAGCTCCTTAAATCAGAGAAGAATCTCGGCAGAACAAAAGAAAACATCAATTCAGACATTTTCAGCACAACTTTAATGTATATTTTTCTCAGTCTTGGCACATACCCCCTGTCACCTCCCCACCACCCTCTCTGGGTAGCCCCAAGGGCCATTAATCCAGCTTTGAAGACAGCAATTTCTTTCACACCCCAACAACTGCCTCAACATGTCTAAATAAGTAGTTGTAGCGGTTGTGCTTTTATTCTTTTTAAAAAAGAGAAATATTATGTTCCATACTAGGTTAAATCTTTCATTCACGTTATTTACATGAAATTTATCACTCATTAACCCCCAAACCCCAGGACTACAAAAGATTGGGAGCTCTCCTGGTTTCACAAATGGGAACAACGGGAGCTGATGCTCAAGGACAGTCCCTCGCTGTCAATGCAACAAATCCTGACAGAAAATAACTGGTGTTTGCATACCTGAATGTCTCTGGTGCTTCTGGACAGTGTGACTGAAAGGAAAACACTCCTGGCCCAGCCAGTTCCTATAAAATGTAGGACAAAATCTGGTCACAGTAATCTGAAGAGCTGCTCTGCTCCACAGAGGTAAATTTGACCCGTGAAATTCGTGGTGCTTTTATAGGCTTGTGCAGAGCAGCTGGGCTTTGAGACTCCAGCCTGGCACTGCAAGGCAGAAAAGATAATTCAGTGTCAGGCCCAAGGTCTCTTGAACTGTGCCCAGCTTCTTGAGTCATTGCCTAATGCAAATCTGTGAAATAAAATTAACAGGCCTGGGTGAAGCTTTACATCTTTACACAAAACCCAGTTTCAAATGTAGAAATTCAGTTTTCAAGCTCATATTTAATCAGACTGTGCACTCACCTTTCCTGCAGCTTTTAACAACAGATATCACTGCTGAGAAACTCTGGGTTAGGAGAGCAAATGTACATCATTTTTTTGCCTGATATTCTCATCTTAGATATACACCCTCCTCACTTCATCCAACTCCCAGACTGCTTGGAAATTATGGGAAAAGATCCTGATGTAGAAAAATTGACTTTCCAATGTACAACTTGGGATGAGAATGAAATTATTCAAAGAACTGATAGGAGGATGAAAAACCGACTGTCACAACACAAGTATTTAAACTCTCATCCCGTCATGATACAAAGATAAATTTAGAAGTACCTGAGGGACTCATGGGACCATGAGTAGCTGGCACAAGGTGGCCACAGTTTGAAACAAACTCAGATTTTCTTCTTTCAATTGTATCAGCATTATTTTTTACCAGATGAGTAAGAAACTCAGGTAATAATTTCATTCAATATTTTGTGCTCCAAACTACAAACTTACCTCAAACTTGACTAGGTCTGGTTCCAAGAAATTTTTCTGACTTTTTAAACAAACACCTTTTATATAATTTAATTTTTAATTTTTCTACAGTTCTCAGCATGGGTAACAATTTGTGTTTATACCCTAACAGGAATATTTGATGCTGTCAAAGCTAATCAATCATCCCTCTCTCTTTAGATACTAATGATGCCATCAATAAAAGCCCTCATCAGAAATGAATGTTCTGCACAAAATGCTATGCATAATGGTATGACCCCTCAGGATGCAGGGCATGTCATTTTGAATTTATTTAATCTCTGGGAGCCCTGCATAGAGCTAACTTTTGAGTCTTTGGAGTCTCAAGCAAAACAAGATCATAGTGCCCCACACAGAGTCAGAAACAGAAATTCTTGCACCTGCAAGAGCCTCTTCTCCAGGCTGTTGTTGGATGGGGCTGCTGGTTCCAGTGTTTGCTCCCCAGGGCCCTGCCCTGGGGTGGCATTTCTGGGGCTGGGAGGTGAGCTGGGCATCAGCTCCATCCCTCCCTTCTTGCACTGCCAGGACCTGCAGAGCTCTGTTCTTCGTGCTCCCAAGACTCAAAGTGTTCCATACACACCACTGGGTAGCAGGGTTTGTGTTTCACAAATCATTTCAATCCCACTGGACTCTTTGCATTTTTCAGTGCTGATCGCCAGGGAACAGCAGAGTTTGGATTTCTGTGGATCCTCTCACACTTGAGGAACCCCAAGGTGTTTTAGCATGTGTTGATTCACATCCTGGCACGTGCAGGGACTGAGAAGTTAAACAGAATGATCTGCAGAAATGCAGCAGTGGTCAGGGACTCTCTTTTGACCTGAACTCTTTTGAAACCTTAGCAAAAGGTGTCCCATGCAGGTAAAAGTCCAAGTAGAAATACAGACAGAAAAAACATATCCATGAAAGCAAAGAGAAGAAATGTTGGTTTGGAGAAGAAACAAACCCTCCAAGCCTCAAGGATTTGTTTGTTGGTTTGTTTAGGTTTTTATTTCTCCTTTTGGCCCAGAAAAATTGCATTCTTTGGTTTCTTAGTTTTTAATGTAAAAGATGAAGCCGTGCAGATTTCACAGCATTTTCTATGAAAAATGTCAGTTAGTCAAAAACCCCTGTTATCCACTGAAAACCAGTTCTGACCACCCTTTGTGTGATACTGGGGAATTCAAAGGAAGGTTTGGGCTCCTGGTACATATTTGCATTCCAGATGAAGCAGCATGAAAATACAAAAGAGAATGAGTGGGAAGAATCACTTTTATGATAAGCCAAGAGGGAAGAGCATCTCTAAGTCATGCAGGGTCTCCAAAGGAAAAGACTAGGTTGAAGGTAGAGCCTCTGAAGGGCTCAAAGGCAGTAGCTGTGGGCAGACAGGGGAGTTAGGCTTGTGCATACTATTGAGGGAACCAAGAAATTCACTACTCAAAGATTAAAGAGAGAGCACAGGCAGATAAAAGTTTTCATTTCAAGAGACCTCTGTACAGAGAAGGGGAAAAAAAAAATCAGTATTTTTAGGTGTATTGTTTAGTATCATCCTTGAATTCACTTTTTCCACAGTCAGAAACAGGAAAACAGGAGTATTTTATTGAGGAAGCACAGGAACCACTTGAAAATGGCAGAGCTATTGAACACTGAATGTACTGTGAAGATGTAACATAACATTCTTCTTGCAATTAATTTCTGATGAGAGACCAGCGTATGAAAAATATGTGGTATGTATCCCCAAAAGAGAAGAACAGAACGACCCCTCAAAGGCTTTTCAATTCCGAAGGGACACAGTGTAATATTATGAGAAATGTGAATTTAAGAGAGATTTCCCATCATTTCAGTATCTTGGTGGCAAACTGAGGTTCACAAGTCTCTGTAAGCTCTGCCCAGCCCAGCAGCAGGGCCGTGGATTGGACCACAGGCACTCTGACTCCCAGCCACGCCACGGATATCAGCAATTTACAGACCAAACCTCCTCAGGCTGGTGAGGCCTTTCTCCATCGTGGGCTCTGTTTTGCAGGACCTGGCTCCCCGAGCCCTGCTGCTGAGGGTTTAATTGCACAGGCATTTCCAAACGCTGCTATTACACAGAGAAACTTGGGGACAGTTATAAATAGCACAGAGGGAAACTCGGCTTACAGAAATCTGGTGTCTCATGGGCTTCCACAGGCCTTCTCCCGGATGGAGAGTTTAAGAACTAAACCAGTTCAGGGTCAAATGTTTCAGGTTGACCCCTGCAGCAATGCCCCTTTTGAACACTTTTCCTCCTGCCTGCTGCAAAGGTTAGAGAGTAGGAAATGCCCATTATTGCTTGACCTTGTGTCACGGAGACATTTTAAGGCCCAAACGTGAGGTTATTTTTAGTTGTGCTGTTATTTCTAAGCCAGGGGAACTCGGGAGGACAAAATCAGCAAACTTCACAAAGAGAGACAATACAAAATGGCAACCAGCATTGTCTTCCCTTTCAGCTTGACAGGAATATTTGTCTTGATACCGAGCGCTGGTGCTGTGCTTCCTCAAGGAATGTTGAATAACTTCCCCTCACGTTACACCAGCGCCTGCCCCTGTATCACTTTCCTGTGTGGCCACTTGGCTGCAATGCCTGCAAAGGCTTTGTAATCCCCAGTTCTATTATTGTTTCCTAAGGATGCATCCTGCCTGGAAAACAGCAAAGGAAGGGAAGCGGTATCTAACATTACTTCCTAATTAAACTGTTTGCATCATTCAAAGCCCGTGATGAGTTCCTTCCTTTTCTCTCCTTCCCCTCTTGTTTACTAAAATCAGGAGGTACAAAAAGACAGCAGGAGAGAGACACAGTAAACCAGATCCTAATCTCCAGCACAAAAGGTATTGGAGCTTTTCCAGGTTTCTACCAGCATCCTGAGGATCAAATTCTCTGACAACTTGCTGCTGTAATCGTGCAGGGGACAATGTTCTGTGCTGACGTGTAAGCTTTGCTAGAAAAATTTAATTTCTGGAGTTATGTAACTGGAAGTATGGGAAACCCATTTGTAGTGTTTGGAACAGTTTGGAACAAGGTTCAGCTCTGGATCCAAACTTTACCTATATTATTGTATATATATGATTTTCCCCCAAACCATTTGTGTTCCTGTCTGGTGTTTACAGAGATGGGAATGAGCTCACACCCAGATCTGAATTCAGAACTGAGCATCCCCAGGGTTTGGGTATGTTTGATCCAGTGCCTAGATTTGGGCCCACCTCCAATAAATAGGTCACAGCCTTGGTGAGGAACCATCCCTCTTGGCTTTATAATCCGTGCCTCTGAGAATATGGGATTTCATATCTGCTAAAAACTCAAACAGCATTAACTGTTGAACACTGACATGAACTCTGGATGGTCAGCCCTAAGTGTAAAGACTACCACTCCCCAAATCAAAAATAGCAATACTGAGAGGAATAGGCTTGAGACAAAACTCTGAGGATGCAGAGCAGAGGGAAAAGCCTGGGACTCCCAGCTTTGCAACCTGAACTCTGACTGCTGGACTAGGCAACCTCTCCAAAAACAAACCAGTGCAAAATCAAACCTCTCCAGAAACTCCAGGTATGTGTCTTTGAGAGTCAAAAGAGTAGCAAATTGCATGGGGTTTTTTGCAAATTGCAAATTGCGTGTATCAACTACACACAGAGGCACTTCTCCAAAAAATCAAGCCTTTGTCCCAGACCGCTTCCAGAAATTAGAGCTTGCTTACGAGCTGTGTTGATACATAATTGATTTATCAATTAATCCAGATAAATAGCAAAATGACCTTGTGAGCTATGGGGTAGGAAGGTTGTTTCCACGGGCCTTAGTGCCCCAAGAGGAATTCCACGGACAATGTACCACGTGAAACGGTGACATTCTCTGTGCGGTCAGCTCAGGCACCAGCAGCTGCCCAGATGTTGCACTGGAGTGAACATTCCTCCCTGCAAGGGTGATGTCACTGGTGCAGGCACGTTTCCAAGCGGGAATGTGCTGCAGGTTCCCACAGATCAGCACACGAGGCAGGTCACTGACACCCACACCGGCACCCGCGGTAAACGCAGGTAAACCAGGCGAGTCACGGGGAGGGGTTCAAACCCTGCCAGGAGCCTTGGAGGACTTCCAGCCTTCCTGATCCAGCTGCTGAGTGACCTCTCGAGGGGCCTCCATCTGCCTTCAGCCGGAAAAATCCTCCTGAGCTGCTCCTGATTCCCATTCACCCAGCTGGGTGCAGGTTTATCCCTGCAAGCATCATTCATAACCCACCGCCGAGTGGGGATTGCCTGGAGAGCGAAACAGAATACTGAGGTGTCTCTCTGGAGAGAGAGAGAGAGGCAAGAGGCCACAGTCAGCTTCTGCTCTGTTTGTCCCTGAGTGAGACATAGCCCAACCTTACTCCTGCAGCCATAGCCAGATTTGCAGCTGCAAATTTTCCTTCTCTCCGGTGTACCTGCTGACTTGGAGTTCTTTACGACAATAAAACCAAGACCTGCTTTGGACAAACTTACTTTTCCATGAAGCAGCAATAGCTCATCCATGTGCATTTACACAAAAAACCACTACTGACTGGGAAAATTGATCACCTTTTCATCAGGGCCAAAAGCCACACGCTGTGCAATTGCTGCTTTTACTAAGCTATGCTTCAGACACCTATCGATGTGTAGGTTGGGACAGAACGTGGAATTTCTGTAGCCTCAGTGTATGGAAGTTGTTATTTGTGGGTAGAAGCCTTCTGGGAAGAAACGTGCTATTATGTGAAATTATAAACTCTAAAATCCAATAGGCTGTATTGCAAAGATGTACCACCATGATTCTCACGAGGTCCACAACAGCATGGAAAAAAATATGGCTGTTTTTCCATATTCCAAGGATTCCCTGACAACTTGGGAGTTTACAGCTATTGTTTGCATTTTAAAAGGAGGTCAAGTTTCTCTGCTGCAATACATGTAAGCGAAAGACAAACATTGGCATTGTCCTGCATTCACCCATGTGGGCATTTCAAAGGATCACCTATAAACCATTGCTTCTGCTCCAGTAAATGTTGAAAAAACACACGCAGAGGTTATGTCCGTAGAGGAAGCTAAAATGAATGTAAAAGAAAGAAATCAGATATGTAAAGAAGTCATTCAGTGTCCTAATGGAAAGGCAGACTTGAACTACTAGAAATGGACAACTACAAATTCCCATCATGAAAAATATATGATTATTGTTTTTCTGTTTATTATACTTAGTAGCAGTAACTTTTCACAGACTTGGCCAAAAGTCAGTATGCAGGAGATTTGTGTCATTCAGATGCAATGTACCAACAAGGTGTAAAACAAAGATCTTGATGATCACCAAAGGTCCAGAGATATTTTTTGGTGATGAAACCCTCGTTGAGGGCTAAATAAAATTCACCTGATTACATTCTGCATTTCGTCATGCATACCTTGAGCATCACATGCCAAGCAAGGCTGCTACATCTCTACAGAAAAAAATGCATTTCAGTAATAGATCACTTCCTTGTCAGAAAAATATTATTTCTATAATAAGTGCATTACTATTTCCTGCTGAAAAATATTATCTCTGAAATATCTGAGTGTCTGCATGGTTCCCAAAGGTTAAAACCGTGTGGCCTATTTTTCTACTGAAAGAATAGCACCACTGCAATAATCAATTATCATCAAATTAGGGCAAGATCAGAAAACGGATACAACGAAAACAATGGGGGAAAATAAACAGTCTGTGCAACGCCACTGAAAAATCTGCAAAGGGATGTTCAGAAAGCTGCTTTAAGTAGTCTCTTCTCCCAAACCCTCTCAGCAGACACCTCCTACAGCTCGGGTGGGCACCTCCACACTGCCAGTCAGTGGCTACGGGCAGGAACTGAGGCTGCACCAGGGCAGGGAATGACTTCCAGTATCTGTGTGGAAATCCTTACTCGTAGCTTTACAAGCAGCTTCACACAGGAGTGGAGGAGCTGCCTTCACCTGCCACCTGGAAGTGGTTTGTGTCCCCCCGTGGAATGCATATCACCCTTTGGAAAGCCCTGCTTTGGACCAGGAGCCTGCTCAGGGCTGCCCCACAGCTGCTGGGGAGACCCTCACCCTGCTTTGTACCCAGAGAAGGGAGGACCCTCCCGAGCAGCTGGGTAACTCTGTGAAACCTCATATCTCAGCAGCAACAATTGAAACCTGCCCTCAACTCCGCTGGCTTGGCGGCTGATCTGGCTGATTTATATCTCAGTAAGAGAAAAGACAAACAGATTTTCCCAGCCTTTCTGAGTCTCTTCTCATCTCGCTAAAGCAAGGGGAATAATTTCCTCCGAGGCATGCTGGAGAAGAAATCCATTAGCAGTTAAAAAGCAGGGCTGAATGTTATTGTTACATCCAAATAGCTGTAACAGCCTTTGATTCTACTCCTATTACTTTGAGACAGAAACACGGGATTTTATGTGCACGCAACTAGGGTGTCTCTTAATTGCTACCTCCTTACCACAATTGGATTGCATTAAATTTAAAACTAATAAAACAAACGTTTTGTTCCTTTTTTCATGACAATCACAAAGCAGTCCGCTTATATCAGTGTCTCTGTAGTGCATCCATTTGTTGCCCATCACAAACATAACATCAAGCGAGTATTAGGCCTATAATTTGTAGCAAATTTATTCCTTTTGGCATTACCTTGAGAGCAACTAGGGCGGGTAAAGAAGTACTTGAAGCGTTTAAACTGAAAGGAGAAAGGGAAACAGGTGATTCATGCAGGAAACTGCACATCAAGGAGCCAGAGGCACAGCAGGGCTGTTGCCATGACTGCACAATTTGGGAACACCGTGACACACCAGGCTCAAGGTGTCCCCAGCCACCTGGGAGCTGACCTGGAGTGCTCCTTCGGGCAAAAATTTGTTTGCAAGTGGGTATTTTTGAAGGAAAAATACATTAAAGATAAGTGCTTGTTCTTTCATTCGATTTTTATTGAATATTTCCTCTCATTTGGGATTTAGGATTTTTTTTTGCCCCGTTTCACGAGTAAGTATTTCTACTCATTTTAGAGGAGGGCAAAAAAAAGGAATGGATTAAGGGAGAGCTTTAGGGCTTCTCAAGGTAGGCAAAGTTATAAAATAATATAACAGGAAGTAACAGAAAAGAGGAAAAGAGAGGAAAAGAGAGGAGAGGAAAAGAAAAGAGGAGAGGAGAGAAGAGAAGAGAAGAGAAGAGAAGAGAAGAGAAGAGAAGAAAAGAAAAGAAAAGAAAAGAAAAGAAAAGAAAAGAAAAGAAAAGAAAAGAAAAGAAAAGAAAAGAAAAGAAAAGAAAAGAAAAGAAAAGAAAAGAAAAGAAAAGAAAAGAAAAGAAAAGAAAAGAAAAGAAAAGAAAAGAAAAGAAAAGAAAAGAAAAGAAAAGAAAAGAAAAGAAAAGAAAAGAAAAAAGAAAAGAAAAGAAAAAAGAAAAGAAAAAA
Organism: Daphoenositta chrysoptera; assembly: GCA_013397915.1. NCBI lineage: Eukaryota > Metazoa > Chordata > Aves > Passeriformes > Daphoenositta > Daphoenositta chrysoptera. Next base: position 248,687 of record VZRO01003959.1, on the reverse strand, counting down.
GAAAACTAATGAACTTGCATTTGAAGACTGACACATTAAAGAATCTCATGCAAAGGTGAGAAGAGAAGGAGGAGAGAAGAATTCTGGTCAATAAGACAAAAAAACCCCAGTCATATGTTACCATTTCTCTTGCTGGCAAGGAAAAACACAGANTACATTAAAGATAAGTGCTTGTTCTTTCATTCGATTTTTATTGAATATTTCCTCTCATTTGGGATTTAGGATTTTTTTTGCCCCGTTTCACGAGTAAGTATTTCTACTCATTTTAGAGGAGGGCAAAAAAAAGGAATGGATGAAGGGAGAGCTTTAGGGCTTCTCAAGGTAGGCAAAGTTATAAAATAATATAACAGGAAGTAACAGAAAAGAGGAAAAGAGAGGAAAAGAGAGGAGAGGAAAAGAAAAGAGGAGAGGAGAGAAGAGAAGAGAAGAGAAGAGAAGAGAAGAGAAGAGAAGAGAAGA
>VZRO01003959.1:233276-248183 GCA_013397915.1 Daphoenositta chrysoptera | reverse complement strand
AAAACACAGACATGAAGCTGTCTACATGTACATGAAGCAAAAGGAAGGAGAACTAAATGAATTAAGGTTCATTAATCATGGACCTGCAGCTATAAAGATCTTACAGAATGAGGAGGGATAGGCTTGGGTTCTATTAAAATGAGCCGGAGCTCTGCATGAGTCACAGAAGATTTAGAAGGTTTGTTTCTTTTTTTTGAAATCTATATATTTAGAAAAGTATCAGGAGAAAAAGCACGTGGCTTGTGAACAGAAATGCAGGGCTCATGACTGTAAATGTAAACACTATTTTTGAACACCTGCAACTATTATTAGACAATGTCTGTTTGTTTACATGGGCTGCTCTAGCAGGTGAAGAAATGAAGAGGGTATTTTTAGTGTCAGCAGGTTTTAAACTTCTGTACTTTGGGACTTAGGTGATTTTAATTAACCTGTTTAGCTACTGGGTTTTTTTGCTGATGTGCATATGAGGGTGGCACACTTCATTTTTAAACAAATTCAGATGAGCTACAATAAGTATATTTTTAATGTCCTGTTATACTGCAACTATTTATGATGCACATCATCCCAGCTTCCAGCTCAAGTGTAAAAATCTTTGTTGCCCATATTCAAAACCATGAAAAGTAATTTTTCACAGGAGAAAAGTCGTGCGGGTATTTAATGTGAAGATTAATAATAATAATAATATTTTTTTAAAAAAAGAAATCCCCTTTTTTAAAATGGATTTTTCAACCTGTTTTTTAAACTTGACAGAAGATTTTGGGAACCCTTGATTTTCTGCTCCTTTCTCTCCCCCTTTTGCAGTCTTCAGTAGGTCACTTTAATGTTCACTGCCATTCATTTGTCTCAGGGAGATGTGCAGAGACTGCCTGTTTTAGGGGTTCTAACTTAATGGCAAGAAGAGTGGCAGTGACAGTGCAAATGGAACAGTAAGAAAAGCAAAATAATTGCTGACGTTAAGAGTTTGGTGTGCCAAAACATCACCTTTTCAAGTCAACTTGAATTATATTTCATCCACAGAGTTATAACTACATGTATTCTCTATATACACTTCCCTAAAAATTAATGGTGAGTGAAGTGGCATGACTGAAGTATTAACAACCCAAGAAAAGTCCACCAAACCCAACCAAAAAGCAAAAGCTTTTTTTTTTTTTTTTTTTTTTTTGTTTAAAGTCTATGGAAATTTGGTATTTCTCATTGTCTCCTGCTCTGGGTTCCCTCTAGAAGGAGCAGTGCCAAGACACTCTGAGAAAGGCTATTCTTGTTCCATTCGCAGCCCAGCGAGAAGCAGGAAGCTCCATAAATCTCACAGGAAAGTCTGTTTTGCCAGCAGGGCTGATTCTGAAGTTAACCCAAGTTGTGTCATAGCCTTCAACAAGGATCCAGCCAGGCTGAATCATCGCATTTATAGAAATCAAAGAGCTCCAGAAGGGTTTGGACAGAGATCAGGAAAGTATCTAAGCACTAAGTATCTAAGTAGGTCCCAAAATCAGATTCCTCAAGCAGTTGCACAACAGGGGAAAGGGAAGCCCCAGCAACACTGAAATCCAGCTCCTGAGCAGGCTCAAGGAAGGGGTCAGAGGCAAAACACTAGGGATTACAGAACCTAAATACAGGTCTAGAATACAGGTCTGAGCCCCATTTTTTGGAAGATTTATTTAGGATAGAATTTTGAATAATTTTTTTCTTTGCTGGATTTAAAAAAAACCTCTATCCTCCTGTAGAGATCAGTTATGCCTTATGAAAGATTGCCTGGCTGCATTTGCAGAGTTATACACGTTGTTCCCCACTCCATAGCTTGTTTCCCATGTTTTGGCCCACCAAGGATTGAATTAAAGAGCAATCAGGCCCTCAGAGGTGAAAGACAGCTTTGTTTCCAGACATGTATGCTCCTTTAGGACAAGCCAGTCTCCTTCTCGTGGCTCTGTTCTTATTATATATATTAACTGTGGTCTATTTGTGGATGTGCTGTGTGAGTGCATGTGCTTGGAAGCATATTCCCAGTCAATGCAATGAAAATTTCCAGTATGTCAACACAGAAGGAACAATTCAAGTATCGTTTACACACTTTTGAATTCGGATTAAATATAAATGAAAGAAAATCAATGTAGAAAATCAATGCAGCTTTTGGCTGGAAATGAACATGAGGTCACACTGGCAGGGCCTCGGGGTAGAAATAAGCAGCAAATTGTTTCTCTGCCCTTGAAAACATCATCAAAGCCCCATTAAGGAAAAACTACAGTAATCTCTTGATGCATTTTTTCCCAGAAACAGTAAATGACCACCTCTGTCACATCTACCTCCAAACAACAACAGAAAACAGGAAAAATAACCATACAGCAACTGATTCCAAGGTTGGGTGTTATCCTAAACTGTAAGAGATTCTGGTTCAAGTACCGACTTCCTGAACCTCCCTCCCTCCTTCTCTGAAATATAAAGCTCAGCAGTATTGATGCCTTGAGAGGCTCCCTAAAAACAGAGACTAGACAGGAATAAGGGAATAAAGGTGGGTATTTATTTGAAAAATAAACCTGCACGCTGGGAAGCCAAGGGCTCCAAGCTGGACCCCAAGATGGACAACGAGTCACGAGTTCCCCACACCTTTATAGGTTTGGTCCATTTGCATATCAGCATAAATTCACCAATTAAAACTTTAGCTAATGATGTAATTTCCCTCAGCTTGCCCCCTTTCTAAGATGTTGGTTTACACATTTTGGGCCAGGACAGCCTGGGTGTCCTTGGAGAGCAAACCCAGAGAGGTTTGTTATGACCAGAGAACAGAAGTCAGCAGGGTACAAGAAACTTCAGAGCTACACACTGGGCAATATAGGATTTGAAAAATATAAGAGTTAAAACCTAAGGCATCAGTATTCCGGAAAGAGAATTATTTACCCACAAAAGGTCTTACAATGCAAAATTTCTCCTGGATAAAACATCAGAACTGGAACATTCCCACAACTCCACCAAAGACAGCTGGGTTTGCTGCCATTATATCACAGCATTCCTGGTTAACTCTGGATGTACGTAATCCAGGCCCTCCTAAACCACCCAGAGGTGGAACAATGAAACACACCAGACCCTAAAGATTCCCCCACATTCCCCGTGCCGAGTTCTCAGGGAAAGCTGAGCACCCTGCACAGGCCCTGTCTGTCCTGATAAATGATAAGGACCAGAGCAGGAGCCTGGTCAGTGCTGCCCACACCTGCTCACAAAATGGGTTTGGCTCTTGCCAGCTTCTCCTCTCCCAGATTTGCTTCAGCTTGATCTGAGAGATAGCAAAGGTCAATTGTTTCCACCAGGCAGCGTGGCCAAGGTGTCTTGGCTTTTTTGGGAGGGGAGGAGGGTGAGCTCAGCCACACAGCTGAGTCATGCCATGCTCTTTGATCTCCAGGCCAAAGAATCAACCCTGGCTCGTTGTGTTCTGCTACAGAATACAATCCTGGCAGTTTGAGCTGAGAAGAAAACTGCCTGCTTCTCTATCTCTCCATAAATCCCTAAGGACTTCTCCAGAACATGCTGGTGGGGTTTCTGGGGTGATCGGGAAGATCCCAGTTTAAAGAACACTGAAAGTAGCCCATTTTTCTGGTGTAAAAAAATGAATCACCAAGAGTTCTTCCATAAATCTAACTCAGGCAGTGAGACAAGGGGATATTTCCACAACTTTGACCTTCAGTTTTGGATGAAGAAGCAATACATTGTCTTTCCCATAAGTAAGACTCCAAAGGACTTGTAAACACTGGAGCCAGAGAACACCTCTGTGACATGGTTTGGCCCATGCCATTATTCCCTTTCTACAGGGAGGAAAATTGGGTCGCAACTTTGGTGAAATACTTTTCCAGGGCTTTCTCAGCACGTAAGTGGCACTGCTGAAAACAGGATGCATTTTTCACGAATCCCAGACTCCCGCTTAACTGTGCAGGGAAAGGAGACGGTTATTTGGATTTTGGGTGACAGTAGGTTGCAGCCACAGAACAGCACGTGCTTCCTGGAGTTACCTGAGCTTGGGATGGCTGGGAATGGCACCGTGGAGCCAGGCTGGACAGCTGGCCCTGCTCTGCTGCAGCTGCAACAGCACACCTGGGCCATAAACTCACCTCTCAACACCAGGCAGCAGGGGGCTGAGAAGTCAGATCCTTCAGCACACAAGGTCACCAGGCCAAAGCCTTTTTATGGATTTAGCCCTCAAAACAGGATTTAATAGCACGCAGTAAATAAGGCCTTGGGCCACACATGGAACAATGAAGATGAAACAAACTACTGAATAGCTGCTCATTAAGAGGCCTCTGAACATCCTGTGCGCAGAGGTACGAGGGGTCTGCGGAAAAAATAGTATGTGATCAGATAATTAAAAAATGAATCATAATGAATTACACAGGCAGGTTTAATTAGGGCATTTCCGAACTTTACCGTGCTTTTCTTTGAGACATCAAAGTGCTCTTCCAATGCCATTTTTTGTGTGCACAGTGTAGAGCTCTGTTCACTCATGCTCTAAAGGCCACAGCAATATTTGTGTTGCAAAGCCACATTAGGTTTCCCTCACAGGTATTTTTCTCTCCAGGTCTCTTGGATCTGTTCTCATCCACACAGCTTCGCATGGAGGAGACCCTGCAACCTTTACAAAGAACCGCTTCAATAACTCAAGAGCAAGAACAGATTCAAGCCCTGTGTCTTTAAGAAGTGTCAGAAGGAAAAGACAGAGCAGCAGAAATACTCGTTGTACAACTCAGCTCTTCCAGCTACATCAGCTCATAACCATACCGGATTCCAGGGCATCCGTGGGAAAGTATTTATTTTACCTGTAGGTATAATTGTAAGCAATAAAAACAGCTCAAACCTTGCCAGAAAGGGTGTGAATTTCTAAAAAGAAGGAAAAACTCTGAATTCCAATACCTGAGCAAACAAGTTAGTATAACAGGGAAAAAAAAAGTAAATGAAACAGCGTTGCCAAAACAATGAGCTTATGATTTGCCAACAGCTGGATTGCACTTTCACTTATAAATGCTGCACAAAAGGCTCTGACTTCTGAGCACATTTTCTTTTGAATCCAATCATTTTGTTTGTGAGTGCAAGGGATGTGTAGAGAAGGAAAAAATAATATTAGCAGAAGCTTTGAAAACCCAAATAACCCCCCATATCTTTTCCCTTGGAAGACTTTTCACCAGCTTGGCAATAAAGAAGAAGCGTGTCTTGCCAGCTTAAAAAGCATTGGCTCCACGGAACCGGAGAGGAGGCAGGAAAGAGAATGGAGCTCCCCAAAAAGCACAAACACAGAGCTAAAAGCATGAAATGCCACGTTTTGTTGTGCCTTGCCAGCTGAAAGCTCCTCAGTTTGTGTCAAACCAGGGACAGCGGGGTTGGAAGCGCTCCTGTCTCACAGCCAGCTCGTGACAACGCGGTTTGATTGCAACCTCACCCTGTGCCCTGCCCAGGGTGCCCTGTCACGGAAAGCTTCACCCGTGTGTCACAGAGTCAATGAGGAATCCGACTTGCCTGGCCCATCCCTTGGGTTTGCATGGACACACGTTTTGAGCAAAATCTCCCCAGACAAAGGTTTCCACTGGCAAGCTCTCGCGTTTCCTCGTGCGCCACAAAACTCTCATTGCCTTCCTGACAAGCCTCATTTCCAGCCCTGAGAGAAAGCAGAACTTTCATGAAAAGCAAACTAGGTGGGAGAACAAAGTTAATCAACTTCAGAAGCCCTTCCAGCAGCCTGTTTTATAGGATGGCTTAAGACAGGAGTTATTTCAACTAAGCTTGTTCGACTAAGCCCCAGCATCATGTCTTGATAGGGAACTGGAATACCTAAAAATATTACTAATTTTCACCAAATCTTTGGCCTTCAAGCTGATGATGACACCTTCTTGATCAGGTCTTCACACCTCTGTACTCACCTCCACCTTCCTTTGGCTGCTCAGCCCTGCTGAGTTCTTCCCACGGAGTTGACTTCTCCTTTTTGGTCTCTGATAATCTGCTAAATCTCTTCTACTCCTTATCACGATCTAGTTTGCAGCTACTTTGCAGGTCTGCTTGGAGGGCTTTTCAGACAATATTGAAAGTCCTAGAGATGCTGCACCTCTCCTACAGAGTCTCTGCATTGTTGTACGTGCACCTGCTTCTTTCTGCTGTGCACCTAGACAAATGCAAGGTTTCTCTTTCATGCCAGTCAGCCCCTTATATATGAAGGCAGAAAATTGTGCTATTTTAGCCCAGAAGGTCTGGCAATGGTGGAACTCACAAAGGCAGCAGCAATAATGTCTGGCCAAAATGCTCCTTTTGCTAGATTTGGCAGAGTTGGCCATATTTGAAAGGTATCATGCAGCAGCCTCTGTGTAAAATTCATAATATAAGGAAAAAAAACCAGCTGAACTTTAAAAATGAGATGCATTTATACTTGGCAACACTGGTTTTCTGATTGTTTTCTAATGGCAAAGACTAAACAAGATGGCTGTGGCAAAGCAAAGGAGACAACCGAAAATGAAGGCCAAAACAAAAAACCTATAGACAACTCCACAATAAAGACAATTTCCATGCAAACTGCAACTGTTGAATTTCAGGCCTTTCAGCTGTCTGTCTGCTTAAAAGCTTTTTATTCCGCAAACAATTTACTTTGTAACAAACCTAGGCCTGGAAAATTTCTGCCCAAAACATGCTTCTTTCACAGAATCAGAAATTAGCTGATGACTTAATAGCAACACTTACTACTAAGCATTATAATAAGGAAGTATTTTATGTACTTGCCTTGCATTCTACCAAAGACAAAGATGAGAGACTTGCGCTGTTCTTGTACCACACGGATCATGGATCAAAAGTTTGCCAATAAGGGTCCCAATGGTGCTGTTCTCTGGCTTTTGTGGAAGGTTAAAACATCCCGGAAAAACCAACAACCAAAACTGTTGGTTAGTACTTGTGATAAAACAACTAAATGAAATTCAGCTGGGAAACTGAGGCTCCTACATCCAAAGATAGTTTAAGAGATGTGTTTGGGGATGAGCAGCAGAGCAATGCATGGATAATAGCCAACAGAGCAAGTCCACAGTTCTTTACAGCATATTTGGGAACTTACTGCCACAGAAATAACAGATGGAAACAAAGGAAGATGCAGTCATTTCCATAATAATACTTGGAGGGTGGAAAATAGACTGAAGCCCTCTGAATTTTTGTTTCAAAAGTCTTGTTCCAATCACACTAAAATCCACTGCATTAATTCTCCAGATACCACGAGGAAGATGACCTGAACAATGTCTGGACTGAACTTGGGACCTGAAAGACTGACCAGGTAAGAAAAAAGCCCCAAACCAGCAACATCTCAGATACCAAGTATTAAAATATCTTGGCAAAACTTTATCTACAGCAGATATAGGAGCTGCAGAAAGGCCATCTGGCCCAGCATCCTGTCTTCAACAATGGCCATAAGCAAACCTCGTGTCTAAGTAAAGAACAGGTGCAAACGTATATGGCACTTTCTTTGAGCACTTTCCCAGTCTGGAATTATTTTGAGCTCAAATGTTTCCTGAGCTTGGTGTGGCCACTTAGGAACCTCCAACAGAGCTGCCCCTTCCAGGTATTTGCCTTGTCTCCCCTTGGAAATCATTTGACAGCCCTTATTTCTTACACTCCAAGAGATGGCAACCGATAACCACCCGACCACACCACCAGTGGTTTGTAGACTTCTATCAGATCCCACCTTGCTCACTTGTTTTCTGAACTGAAGCATGCCAGGAGGTCCAGGCACTCCCTGCCCAGACCTTTGGTCATTCTTTCTGCCCTTTCCAGGGTCTTTTGTAGTTTGGGGTTTGTTTCTCCTGCAGCAGAGGGGCCAGCACTGCACATGGGTGGAGTATGGGTTTGCAGAATGACACGGTGGCAACTCTCCAACACTCCGGGGCCACAGCCCACACAGTTTGGGACAACAAATGAGGAGAAACCTCTGGAAACCGATGGAGAAAGGGAACAGAACAATTCTTATGATAATTGTGGCTACAGAAGTATCTATTCATACTGCAAGGATCTGAACCTCAGTTGAGCAACAGCCTGAGTATTTACCAATAACATTACCAAACTCCTTTTGAAACTTGGTGAGCAAAACCAGATCTATTCAAAGGTATCATCTACCCACAGGTAACACATTATTCAGCCCACGGAAGTGACCATTTCTATATGAATATTTTGCAGTGGCAGTGATCACACTTTTCTGTTACTTAAAAACTATCAGAAGCTGACTGGATTGCCAATACGTGCACAGTTTTATTTGTCATGATCATCCTTAGAAGGTTCTCTGGGATTCAGGTCAGGTTTTGTGCTTGTACCTAGTATTACACACAAAACCACCTAAAATTTTAAATTTCCCTTGACATTTCTCCCCCCCCCCCCCCGCCTACAATTTCACTTTCTGCTTGGCACTTTTTCGATTGAGGTGTTGTCTGATGGACTTGCCAACAGCAAGCAAAGAGAAGAACTCAGTAATAAGAATTAAGTTTGTGAAAGGCTTTTTATGCACTTGAAAGGGTCCCCCTAAAGAGCCCATATTCCTGTGAGCTTTCTGCAGAATGGTTGCCTGCAATTATTTTTCTCATCTTTAAGTGCATTTATGCAAAGGCTGCAGCAACAATTGGCACATATGAGCAGCAGATTGTCTGTGTTTTTCATTAGTGTGGCAGCAACATATCCTTTGTTTTTCAGTCCTGGGCTGAACGAAACATCTTCCACAGAGACAAATCTCCACGATGATTAATCATGAAGCATTCCATATGGATACTGATATCCCACATGCTTTAAATGAGGCTGGGTGGGAAATCTTCTGCTTCACTCACCTCTCAGCCCAGCAAACTGCTGAAAGGTACCCACAGGTCCATTCCCCTGTGATATTTAGCATCACTGAAGATTTGGCTGAGACCAGGTTAACTGCAGAAGCCTGTGCTGTTGTAGTACTGATCATTTAGTGGTGTCGTTTTTTAGTTTAGTTTTTCCATAAGGACAAAAATAGGGATATGCTCACACAAAACTATTTTTGCTGAAGTGGCTTATTTCACTGACAGACCTGATGTGAAGCCACACCACTCAAAAGTGTTTTCCAACAGCATAAAATTCACTTTCACTGAGAGGGCTTAGCATGGGACAGAAGGCTTTGGCTGTGCTGCCTGCAGACCCATTTGGCATTCCAGCAGTGTGGAACCTTCCTGGGATGCAGCTGAACCACACCTGGGTTTATATTTCTAATATATTAATATATTTATATATTAATAGTTTCCCCACGTACTGCAGAGCAGTAATCTAAAGCACAGTCGAACTGTTCCATAATGCAATATATTGAGCACAATATGCTAGCCAAAATCAGCTCTAAAATAAATAGCCACAACTTAATTGACGTAATAGAGGTCTATTTGCTTATACTGTTACTAGCCTGGCACTCTTCACTTATTTGACTTCAACTCAGAAAGTGCATTAAGAGTCTAATGTCCATTTTCCAAGTGGAAATAGAAGCAACTTCTTCCTATCTACACACATAAATTAAAACACCAGGAGTACAGCACAGTATTCTTTGCTTTATGACTGTACCTCAGTCTGAAGTACAGGTTCAGTTTTGACTTAATTTTTCCTTCTCCCGGACATATTTACTGTCCCACTTCCTCAAAGTCCATTATTGATGACAGACTGCTTAATCAGTCAGTGGCTCTCACAACATTTCTTTCATCTTCTGACTTGCAGTGGTTTCGATGTGGTTCTATAAATGGGTCTCTGCCCTCACAGCACATGAAAAAATCCCCAGGATCCTGAGCTTCAGCAGGCAGAGAATACAAGCTCCATCCTTAAATACTTTGTACCCCTTCCTGAAGCCCCCTTGGAACAACTTTGGCTCCTGGGATGGCTTATTTTGTTATCATTTTCTGCCACTCAGGTAGAGGTTCAATGAACCATGGTCTAACAATTCGATATCCAGATGCAAATTTTGGTAAAAATGAATCCAGATCTTGACGTCCCTCCAGAATCAGGGTAATTATCTCATAGTGTTACAATGTTGGCCCTTGCTGGGACACTTCGGTCATGACCCTCTTAATCCAATCAGATTCTGATACTTTCAAGGTGCCAGAATCACCAACAAACAAAAAACCCTGAACCATAATCTTTTCTTTTCTCTGTGAGATTCCTGTCGCAGCACGCTCTCCATCCAGAGAGCCCAAGGGGCTTGGGAGGAAGATAGGCAGATAAGATTGTTTCAATAAGGAACTGTGAAGGACCAGCTCTTGCAGTGATTCATCTCTGCAGAAAAAGGCTCCCAAAACAGCTTGAATGGAGGTTTGTGTAAAATGAAACCCATATTTATTCTGTATATTCAGTTTTCATTTGCAAATAAATATATAGCAGGTATAAAACTGCCAGCTTGAATCCTCAGCATTGATGAAGACATTTGATTTGCTCTTTACTAGCATTTAGAAATGTTGATTTTTTTTTTTCTAGTTACTTTTTAAAAAGATAACCAGCTTCCTGCCTAGTTTGAGGGCTAGGTTTTAAGCTACATAAGCATAATTCAAGAAACACCCTACTGGACTGAAATACGTTAAATGAGAGGATGAGAAAAGCAGCAACATGCATTAATATGTTATTCAGAGGCTTCACAGAGCTCCTGACGTAAAGAATCAGTCAAATCTCCACCAAGTCAGGCCTCAGGAGAGCCAAGTGGCCTGCATTTCTTTATGCAGTTTTCTTCACGCCATCCCAATTATTAGTCTTGAGCTAATGGTGCTTTACTATGAATAAATATGCAAAGTGGAACCGATTGAATGAAATCCAAAAACCCAAGACACAAAGCTGCTCTGCTGTGTGCCAGTACCTCGCAGCTGCTGAGGCATGAGCTAGAAGACAGCTAAATTTGCCTGGTTCACTACAAGGCTCTGGTGTGGGCTCCATTATAAGCCAATATAAGATTAAAGAAAAGGAAAATCAAACCTTTCCATAAATCCATCTGAAAGCAAACTCAGCAATGCTGCAGAGACAGTGATTTACACCAGCATTCAATTTTAGGGACTAAAACGTCCCATCTGAGCAACAAACAGAAAATTAACCTATTGTTAACAATTTTCTCGTTCATGATTTAAAACAGAAGCATTCACATAACTCGAAAGCGTATCAAACGTGCTATTTTTTTAATCACTGTGAACAGCAAAAACAGGACTTTTAACCATGCTGAAACCACAGCAGGGGCTTTACCACTGCTCATTGAAAACAACAGTTCGACCCACACAGTAAAATTTTAACATATCTGTGATTTGTTTTGCATTTAACCGGAGCTCTGAAAAATGATACCAGTAAACAGCATTAAAATCTTCTGTCTTACATGGAAGTCTGCCTGGATCAGTGGCTTTATTTTAGATTTATCACTCTCTTTTGGTTCACTTTTGAACTTCCCTCTCTTCCTGGCCCCACGGTGTGTTCCAGCAATTTCTCTGGAGCTGTGCAAAGGTAGCAGCTTCTGGCAGACAAAGGTCCATCTAAGACATGAATCAAAATCACCACCAAGCGTTTCAAAGTGAATGCTACTTTCATCTGAAGAGGAAACCATGCCTTTTAATCTTTATTATTTTGCCATGGTTCTTCCCTCTGTTTAAAGGCTAACAGGAAAAGCAAGAAGTCTTATAAATTATTAAGCAAACAGAATTTCTGAATCACTGCATTCCTTGAGATAGCAGAAGAGGCTCAAGAAAAGCAACCTTCTCATTTCTGGACTTTCTGGAGTGTGGCTGGAAAGCATCAGGCAATTTTGCCGGGGGAATTAACATCTAGAAATTTAATGAGTATTGAAGGGAAATTCCTAGCATGGTGATCAATTAGAACCTCAACTGCAGTTGATATTGGATGGTCTGGCACTCCATTTTTTTGCCAGGACATTGACAAAAAATTATCAGCTGTGGTGTTCCTGGTGTTTTTGCCAAACACATCCTGACTCTCACATATTCTGAAGGCATGAGCTACAAAACCAGTCAGGTCTACGAAGGGTGAAGTGGTGAAAGACACTCCCAGTCCAGAAGAGTGACCCTTCATCCTGATGTCCTACATAAGAAAAATTGTGAAGCTTAACCCACTTAATTTTGAAGTGCAAAGAATTGTTTTTCCCTGGGAAAGTATTATCAGGCCTTATGTTAATAATAATCATATTATTATTTACTAACGCAACTGATTAGCCAGCACCAACCAAAAATTCAGTCGATTTTATTTTCTTTCCAAACAACAACTTCACCTTCGTGTCACTGGAGCACGGGGGCCTTAGGACAGAGCTGCAATTTCTGGTAGCACCAGAGCAGCAGAGATCAGGGCAGTGGATTTGGCAGCCTTTGGGGAGCTATCAGTTTCCATGCCTCCAGCACAGACCAGACCACCAAGGAAGTGTAGATAAACATGGCAGCAGGCTGAGGACTCTGCTGGAAGCTTTGCACCCCAGTGCTCCAAATAAGATGTTGTTTAGGTACAGCAAGACACAGTTGTACACAGAAAATACTCACTGCAGTGGTTGCAGACAGGATCTGAACGCTTTCTGTGACTGAAAGATAGCAAAACCCATTAAACACAAAGAGAGATCCTGTAGATCCTAAGGAATCAACCGTGGGACAAATTCAGATGTAAGGCTAACTTCAGATCTCCCCGTGAGCTCACGTGGCTTTGTGCAACCTTGCACTTACAGTGGCACTTACTTTTGGTTTGCTCCTTTGTCAAAACCACCACTGGCTGCCAAATGCACTATAAAATTTGCTCCAGCCAAATCGTGGTAGAAGAATTCTTTCCCAATTCCTGTCCTTCCTTCCCAGTTTCTCTCTGCCATCCCTGTTTATCCTGAGGTCCTTTATGTACCTTCCTGATGTTGCCAGTCCGAATGTTCAGCCTCCCTGTTGTGGATGTCATGATAACCTTTTGCATTTAATAGAATCAGAAATGGATTTAGGCAGAAATCCCGCCAATTTTTGTAACAGCATTAAATATACTCAATATGTCAATATACTTCAACATGTCTCAACAGCACAAATTGAAAAGGATGGACAGATAGAGCAGGAAGCAACTGAGAAAACCACATGCCTTGTCAAACAAGCTCTGTCCATTTGCTTAGATGACACTGACCTGCTCACAATTACCCTAAATACCCAGCTTGACCTGCTGTGAGTTTGTGACAGGGAAAAAAAAAAAACAAAACAAACAAAAACCCCTGACCTTTGAGCTTTGTAGGAGCCACAAATAATAAGGATGAGCCACAGAATAACTTCATTTTGTCCAGATAATTACATATGTTCCTCTTCACATCAAGTCCTACCTTATTCTGGAAAGGAAAGTTGAAGTCTGGTGGCTGTAATTTAAAGAGAAATGGAGCTCCCCTGACTGGGAACTCCAGACACTGCTTTGCTGTAAATACAGAAACAGTATCAATCCAAACGTCACTGATTCTTCCCTCCAGTGCACAGCTAAAAGCAGAAGAAAGAGAGAGAGACCAAAGAAAGCGAGGCTGTTGATCTGCTGAAGAAAATTTCTCAAGTGTTTACAGGTCTTTCATTACCTGAACCAAAGGTTCTGTCTTGTCAAGGGGTGATTCCAGGGAGAGGGGAGGGTTTTATTTCAGAAGTATGCTCACACATGGGATTTTCTTCCTATTCTTCAAACTCACTCTGCTAGAAGTAATTTGCAAGACTCGCCAAGTCCTTTAACACACAGTCCCCACAAACACTGGGTTTGCTCCTGAATTCCTGGAGGATATTTTCATGTTGCCCCCACCTAGTGCCACCTTTTGCATCCTGGCAAAAGGCAATGTTGAGGGCAGAACTGAAGGCTGATGGCCCACAGCTGAAATGGGGAAAGAAAATTTCACAGACTGAATTCAGGGAAATCACCCATCACTTCAAGGTGGTGTCTCCTGTGAAAGTCTCTGAGGGTGGCAACACCTTTGTGAGACCACCCTGACAGCTCGTGGTCTCTGCAGAGTCTTCACCACTTTGGTCTTCAGAGCCTGAAGATTAACCAATGGCCCAGGTGGGAAGCACAAATGGAAACCAGGTATGGTATGGGAGAAGAACAAATCAAAGAGACCACTATCCCAGGGAGGATCTGGCTGAAAGAAGACAAAGGGCCATGCTGAGAACTAGAACTGCTAAATTAATGTGAGAATTCAGTTATACCTAAGAAATATGAATAAGTCTCCCTGGGAAAGGTATAATGCACAAGCAGGGGCCATCAGCCTCAGGGAACCTGACAATTCCCAGCACTCAAATATTTGCTTTTAGCAAAGTTTGCAGAAGGAGCTGGGTAGGAAATGCTGCCTACCCCTTGGCAAGGAGCTAGCCCACCACTGCCTCTCTCTCACTGGTGTCTTTAAAGGTAAATCTGTGTTCTCACACATCATAAGTCTATTTTTCCATTGGAATTGTCTTTAAAAATAATAGCAGGAATAGTGAGAACAAACACCAGCAACAGGCAGGGAAAGGATTTACTCCTCGTGGCATTAATTCCTTCACTAATAAACCATAACTGCAAATTCAGTTACTCTTAATAGCAAAATTAGGTTCTTACCTGTTACTTTTTGCCATTCACATGACCTTTAGTCATTGGAACTGGAATTGACTTGTGTGGGTGTAGTTTGGTATGAGAATTGGAGGCTCTCATAATTCTCAAACACACCTACATTGATGTAAGAGCTGCTTAGTGTTTCAATGGAAAAAAAGAAAAGATAAGTAAATCTTGATAATGTAAATAGTGTTCAAGCTTTGGAGATCATTTCCTGAATAAGCAGAGTAGGCTGGGTCAGGGGGGCAGGAGGGAAGACTTAGAACAGATTTGCTATCAGGATTTCACAAAGCAGTTGAAAAATATGAACAGATTGACAAAATTTGTTATTTAATACAAACTGAGGATGCTGTCATGATAAAAATGGAGATCAAC
>VZRO01003959.1:186005-233081 GCA_013397915.1 Daphoenositta chrysoptera | reverse complement strand
AATTTTGGTTGGGGTTTTTTGTTAAAATTAAATTTTAAAATTATTACACAAAAATAATGCTATATCAGTAGGCTCCACTGATGTCAATTGCAATGAGGTGAACCCTACTAACTTTTCACAAGTAAGACTGGGAAAAACTTTCCTTTATACGATTTGGGCTTTTCTGGCAGTGAAATCTGAAGGGCAAAAAAAAAGTCAACAATCAACTTGATCCAAATCTCATTTTCTTCCCGTTCCTGCTATTGAAATGAGAAAGGATCTCCCCACCCTACCCATATACAAACTTAAAACTGAGAATGGAAATAACATATTTCTCTTCCCTTGGGTGCCCATGTATGATAAAAGGTTTTGGAGAGGACCTGGCTGACCCTCAGAGAAGGTGTTATTTATTCAGCAGGTGGCCAGCACATATCCAGGTCCCTCATCTGTGTGAGGGTTTGAATCCACACTTCCCACCTGAACATCCCAAGTTACACGAGCCACTTTTTTTTCTAGGACAGAGTAAACCACAGAACCACTGAAGGGTTCAAACTCCTCATCTGAATTTGGGTTCGTGGCCTCCTCATTGCTTCATTCAGCCCAAGCTCTGGCTCAGAGCAAGACTCACAGGGAGGGATTAGAGAATCACAGCTGCTTTCTCAATGAGATTTCATCTCCCCAGTGGCATGGCTTGTTTTCATCCCACCAGTTCCCCAACCTTCCAAAGGGTCCCCAGAACAAAACAGGCTTGGACAAGGTAAAGAGGACAAATAATAACTTAGACATCTGAATAACATCTCCATTTCATTTTCAAAAGCCAGTTGGACTGTAAGTGAAGAGAGCAGCCTGAAGAAGGAACTTCTCAGAGTGAAAAAGGAACTGTTGTTGCTGGCAGGGAGGAGCACACCACGTGTCTGACGCTACCCCGTGCTGATTCCTCTTCCCATATTTCCTCTACAGTCAATGGACAGAGGATGACTTTTCCCAAGATCAACGCAGAGCACCTTGCTGAGGTGGTCAAAAGACCACTTCTCTTCTGTATTTTTGAAAACTACTTCTTTTTCACTTTCAGACCTAAACCTCTTAAAAAGGCTTACTAGATCACCCCAAGATTCCTCATTCATTAGCAAAATACCCCTTTTTATTTACACTTTACTTATCCTCTTTAATGTTTGAGCATCCCCTTTAAGACTTTTACATTCAGTAACAAAAGTGTGAAGCAAAACGCTGAAGGTTTTGAGTTTGACCTGTGCAGACTTCAACTGTCCTCAGCTTTAAGGAGGAATCTGTCATAGCAATGCACACAAGTGGCAAATAAAATTTATCAGCAACGATTAGACGTTTCTGGAATGCTGTCATACTTTTCCATATTCGTGTTCATTCTGAGGTGCAGTATATTAGCTAGAGAGAGCCTACATAATCTTTTTGAGATGAGAAATGTGCTCACAAATCTGCGTGTTGGCTGCACTTCCTGCTACTGACACCGGATTTTGAAAAAGAGATCTTGGTAACAGAGTAAATACACAGCAGTTTTCTCCCAGAGACTCGGGTTCAGGTTCTTACTCAACAGCAAGGAAAACCAAATGTGATAGCCTCCATCCCAGTCAGCACAAGTTATTTATCATCACAGACTCCGTGCAGCAGCCAGCACTCGTCTGGCAGGAAAAGCCTTAGTCTGGAGTGACTGGAGACTTGCCTGTCAGCAAGAGAATCACAAACCCTGCCTCTTCCACCAGCATGGTCTCTTTTTCAGAGCATCAGTGTCATTGATGATATTAATGAAAGTATATGGAACTGGTAGGAGTTGAAATGATCGAAACACAGCTGCCTGGAAAACAGGAAGGGTGGTTTTGTTTTCCACTACAGAAAATAACGCATTTCTACTCACAAAGAAAAACTGACATTTCAGGCACTGTGGAAATAGTCCTCGGAGCAGAGGTCTGGGACAGATCTTCACACACGGTGATCTCCGTGCCTGGCCAGGGAAGATGATGCAGGGATCAAAGGGCACTGTGTGTCTTTGGAAATGACATCTCCTGGGCAGCCTCACCCCTGAGGGGGAAATGAGATGAGACCCAGCAGAACCTCTGAGTCTTTTACAGCACTTCCAGTGGTAATGCAGGGCTCCCAACACTTCCAGAATTCTGTTCTTCAACAAAACTGAAAATGCATTTCTCTTTGAAATAATTCCTTTCCCCAAAGCCTAACAAAAGAAACAGTTCCAACAGCAAAAAAGTTCAGTTTGATTTAATTGCTTCACCAACTTGGGAGAGTTGCAAGTTCCATTTCAACCCTGTCACTGGTGCTGCAAAAGCAGATCCCAAGGAGAAATACCTTTATAAATCAATGGCTAAATTCTTCAATGAGATTTATTCCCCAGCCTTATCTTAAACGGGTAACGTGTGACTGGCAACACTAAGAAAAGAATTCTAGCTATTGTCCTCAGGCAGGCACTCTTCTGGCAGCTACAAAATAAATTTAGCCTAACCATAAACTCCAGTAACTATCAGGAATATGCATTATCTCCGTTGAAAATGTAGTGTTGCTCTGCAAGTTTATTAATGAGCAGACATTTTCAATCCTAACTGTCCAGGCTTCAGAGAAGTGAAAGGGAGTTTATAGGCATAAAAAGCAGGAAAAAAACAATCTGACTTCATCTGCTGGGCTTTTATCAAATGTATATAGGCAAAGAGCTTTAGAAAAGCTGGAAATTACTGTTTTCACCTTCTTTGCTTGGATAGCTATCAAACATTTTTTATTTTTAGCATCAAAGTAGCTGAAAGGACATTGTTAGAAAGAATGGTCTCCCTCTCTTGGCTCGTGCAATAAACTTCAGGGAGGGGGCTTAACTTCAGAGACTGCTTGAAAAAACGGGGTTTTTAACTCCCAATTTAGCTTAGCAAACTCAGTGTCTCCTTGGTTCCTCAAAGCTCGTGGACTTATTTACTCGTACGATGTATTTTCTCATTTATGATTTGGTTCCTGTGGGTGTAACCAGAGGAGGATAGTGACAGTATCTTCTAAGAACATCACCACCCCTCTGTGTCAGACCAAAGCCACGAGCAGCCCCATTTCCAGCTGTCACTGCAGGATGCTTGACCAAGGAGCACCAAAACCAGGGCATGGAGAAAGTGCTATTTTTTATTTGCCCCCTGGTTTCCTCTCTGTTTCCGGAAATTATTGATGCAGAGACTTCCTGACCGAGAGGTTACTCCGGATTACGGTGCTCAAGAGCTCTTTCATGGCATTGTGTTGCTGATAAGGAGACTGTGATTGATGCTCACTTGGTGCTCTCTGAGGCCTCTTTGGTCGTGCCCTCCTTGCCACCCCCAGCTCCTTCCCTGAATCCTGGATTGGCATCTGAGGCAATAAAGCAGCATTTTTCAGAGATATTGATCTGTGAGGAGCAGATCAACAGCCTGATTGTTACCAAGCTGTTTGCAGAAACCCATTACAGGTGATTTATTCTTTTACAGCACTGGCTAGAGATCACTTATGCACACACTTCTTGAGGCACTGAGCGATCTGGGCCGAGACCTCAAACGTAGGGGCAAAACTCAGACTCTGCACTCTCTTCCTGTGGACTGTGCAGATCCTACAGAATTTTCTGCCCAAATAAATTCTTGCACCTGCCAGCAATGAAATATAAATACTCAGGCCACTGTGTCCTGCTGTCATCTGTTCCTTGTACCCCCAGCTCTGTGGTGCCTCAGTGGTTTGAAACTGGTTGGGGAACTCCTGTGCCTTCTTTTGCCACTGGATTTCCTAAAGTTATCCCCTGTGATCAGCTGAAAGCAGGAGGGTGATAGTGCCTAATGTCAGCTGCCCTTCTGCATGTTACTTTCCTCTGCCTTCTCACAACCAAACTTGTAAAAAAAGAATAATCCAGCTTTGGGCAAGTTTCGCAAACTTCAAACAAAAGACAATATTGGAAGCAGAAGCCTCAATAGTACTTAACAATTACATTGTTAATCTTTGTATAATACAAACATTAAATAATTAATCTCAGTGGCTGAAACTCAGCCCCAATAAAACTCTGATGACTTCTGTGGATATTTGCCAGGGAGAAATTTAGCCTGCAATTTTTCTCGTCTCTCCTTTTGGCAATCCTGGGAGCATTTTGTAGTTCCCACCCTGTCAGTGGCACACCTTTTGGCAGGAGCAAATCCCATGGCGTGCCTGATGCTGCACTGCCCTTCACAGCACCCTGCAGCCCCAGGAATTTCCTGGGTACAACCAGTGGCACCTATTTGGCCCTCTGTGTACCCAAGGGAAGAATGACCCTACTGGGCAAACAAGAATAAACCTCCTCCAGCTTTCTCAGTTCTACCTTAAAGTTTAGAAACTTCTGCAATTCCTAATTCACATTTCTCTGGGAGTGAAACATAAACAACTATTTTGCCTCATTTCTTCCATTTCAGCAGCTCCCTCTTTTTAAATGTCACAGAATCGATGTCACTCATATAAGAAATTTTAAAGCAGAACTTGGAAAATGCTTTCTTTTAACGCCCAAACCTGCAGCAAATATAAACCTTTGTAAATGCAACCTAATTTGCTAACATGCAGTGCTAATTTGATTACTCCAGATAAAGGTTTTAGTGGGACCAATTGGCGCTGGCTGCAGTGTGAAACTAGAAGGATAATTTACTAAGAGAAAAGTGCAAGCTCTCTTTGGCACCCTGAAATGTGTTCGGCTGGTTTTGTGCTTTTGCATTTGAGTGAGTACTCCAGCACAAATTGGGCACAATTAGCAGCACATTTAAAAAAATACAGCTCAGTTCTGGTGCTAATTTGTCCCTGCAATAACACCAATTTCCCCTGTATTTACACTCAGTAAGCGTACAGAGGCTAACACAGAGGAAAGCTTAGGACAATTCCCATTTGTATAGCACAGAGCAAATAATTCTTTGTGCCCTATGTGAAATGAGTCGAATATCTCAGCCCACTTTCCAGAGAACATGTGTCTACATCACAAAATCTGCCACCACAAGTTGGCACTAATTGGCAGTCTCAGCAAAGTGGCAAAGGAATGAATGGCCCCTGGATACCGAACTAACATTTTTCCCCTACAGGTGGTCTTTTCAAGTCGGAATTGAGACGTACATTGTTTAGGCAAGGTGAAGTTTGTACTGCTGGTACATGTTTTGTTGATTCATAGAAGATTTCAGTGTATAGCGAGCGTTTTCATGAGGGTTACATTCACGCTATTAAAAAAAATAAACAAAAACCTTAAATTGTATTAAAAAAAACCCAAAAAACCAACAAAACAAATTCCAGCTGTCCCTATTTTCCGCCACTTTGTCCTCTCAAAATCCTCAGTATGTTCAAAGGCACGACCAAATCTTTTCAGTGCTCGTCAGCATGTATTGATGAAACAGCTCCCTCAGATCTGATACCAAACCAGGATTAGGATGCCAGCTGCTTTTATCAGGGCCCTGACTCTGCAGACTTCATTCACATATAACCCCGTTTGGGCCGTTTTCTAGCCCAAAACTCACTGATATCAGTGGGAAGTCCCTAAAACTCCAGTAAGCTTTAGAAAAAGTCCTTTGCTGAGAGGGGTGTTAAGGAGTTCAATCTACGTGGTCCTGTGTCACAGAAAGAAATATCATAGAGGCTTTGATTATGGAGCATAATTATATTTACATGGAAAAAAATCAGCTCTTAAAGGGCTCTTCAGAATGACTGAAAATTACATCCAGATAGAGCAAAAGCAGAAATAAGTTACTTTTTCCCTTTTTCAACTAAGGAAAAAGCTTCCAATGTACACTCAGAAGTCTCTATGTTGTCATCGTCAGGTCAAGATAAAATATTTGTTCAGAAGATATGCTTCAATTATCCATGAGGACTCAGTGATATTTATGATGTTTTTTATATAAACTCAAATTAGGTGATCTAATCTCATTATCTCCACTATAAATATTTTCCACATTTTTCGATATGCTTTCAAAAGTCACCCTCAACATGATGAATTGATTTGTTCAGCAGCACTCCCTATCCGAGGGAAGAGAGGGTTCCTTCTCCCCGTCTGATCCAGCCCTCAGAACAGGACAGGTGAGAAGCACAGATCAGTGGCTGTGATTTTCAGGCAGTGAAATCCTTGTCGGGAGCTGGACTGGAACTCTGCCTCATCCCACAGGCTGTGACACAAGACATGGGCACAGCCCTTCAGTACTGACAGCTCAGCCACAGGTAGGAATCAGCCAACTCTCATTTTCCACCGATGGCAGAGGAAATGGAGTGTTACTCCTGCGGGAAGGGATCTTTTCCTGCCACTATTCACGAGCACACAAAGCCCCCTGGGCTCTGCCAGCCCTCCCCCATTCACGCATTCAAAGTGAGCAGGAGTCAGGATTAGCAATCTGCAAATTACAGCGGATAAAATCCTGCAGGGTGCTGCCTCTGCAGCTTCGGAACCGGGAGTCTCAGGTGCTGCATCCCAATCTCTGCTTGCAGTTTGTCCACTCAAAGGATGAACACGCCAGTCCTTCTGCTGATATAACCCCCAGGTTTGTCTAAAAAGCTGCCAAAGAGAAGTTATCATAACTTTGTGAATGATCATCCAACGAACAAAAGGGTAATTCTGCGCTTCTCTTGAGAACAACTTTCCAGATTATCCAAAAAGATTTTTAAGCTGCGTGGGTTTTTATAGGATGTAAAAGGGGAATTCTTTATAGGGTTTTTGTATTGCATACTTATCTTACAGGGGTACAATTTGACATCACCAAAAATTGTCCCAGAAAAACTTTGACCTGTAACTCTCACACAGCTTGACTCAAGTTTTTTTTTTATCCAGGGAGACTGGAAGAAAACAATACTTGGTTGTTTTCATTCCACCTTATCTCTATCCTGTAGGTACAGAAATGGAAGAATCCCCTCTGGAAAGGCAGCAGTGATCCTGGTGAAACAACACATTTGGCACACTCTCCTTTTGCTCCCCCACTTTGAAGGAGGACAGAGTTACCTGCTGCAGGTGCTAAATATTTCTGTTATTATTGCTCTGGGGCCCAAGTCCCAGGGAGCCCTGCTTGACAACTAATTGGACTGTTGAAAGTCTAAACCCTGGTTATCCTCAGGCTGGTATGAAAGGAGCACCAAAAGGAGGAACCAAAACAAATACTGGCTTGGAGAGAGAACAGAGCCTAAGAATGGAGTGGGAAATTCAGTGACATGAAGGCAGAGAGGTCCAGCTTTGTGGCTTTGCAGGGCTGCTCCAGCTGCTACCATGCACTGACTTCTCCGACCTGCCAAACGGACTTCCCTCCTTTTCAACATTTAATTCCAAAATCTACACAGGACTGAAGGAATGTTATGTTTTGTAATGAGTCACTCCAGCCTGTCTTCTTCCCCTAGGCCCTACCTGTCTTCTAAACAAGCCAGATATTAGACGTGGTAGCAGCTCTGCTGACTGATGTGAGTGTTGAAATTAGAGCTTTGCTTGCTGCTACTGCTTGTATTTGTTTTACACGATTTGGAAAAAATTTCACTAAATACATTTGGACAGCAGGTCAGGCTGGGTAGCAGCATTTCTTTATTTCTGTCCTGTGAGAAGATCTGGCTGAACAAGAAACTCACAGCAGGGATCAGTTGGCTGATATAGGCAACCAAGTTGCATTTGTTGCTTTCATTTAATTTGTCCCAAGTTATTTAGAAACTAATTCAGCCCCAGGAGTTTTATATTTTACAGCAAGCCAGGAAAGTTGTCTACAGTTTGTTTGTTGATGATCAAGGAAATTTCTTATTTAAAACAAAAAATAAAAAATAAGAAAACAACACTAAACTAAAATAAAAGCCAGATTTTAAGATGACAGGTGGTACCTGCTCTCATAGCTGTGCCTGAAAGAAAATTACAGTAAGAGCTGAAAAACAAGCCTGAGGAATCCTCCCTTATTTCACATTAAAATCCTAGGTGTTGGGCAGGGTGAAGATATATTACCATAAATCACAGCTAATGCCATGAGCCAGATGGTTCAAATTTGTGTACTAAGTGTTAGGCACTAACAGAGCACAACAGTCTGTTGTCTTTTCACGGGAGGGTTCTCCGTTTTGAGCAGCTAATTAGCCTAAAATTAATTAGGGCCAATCTGAACATTTTTCCACACACACCAAAAAAAAAAAAAAAAAAAAAAAAAAAAAAAAAAAATTGAATGTATGCAGAAACAGGCCAAAACCCCTGTCTGACTAGAGCAGCAATGGCACTGGGAGCAGGCAGGAGGAAATCGTGTGAGGGGACAGAATGGAAAAGAGCTTGCACAGACAAATGCCACAGGCNAGGCAGGAGGAAATCGTGTGAGGGAACAGAACGGAAAAGAGCAGAAAAGAAAAGAAAGAAAACAAATCTTTGGAGAAGAGAAACAGTCCCTCTCCAAAGTTTACTTGGGAAGCTGCTGCACCAAGGGTCAGCTTGGCACAGCCTTGGCCCAGATGGTTGGGATAAATATTTTACGGGTGCCATACTTTACATGATGCTGGTGTTTAACCTGGTCTGCTCCTGTGGCTGTCCTTTGGGACACCTCCTCAGGGACAGGGACACCCAGCTCCTGTATCCCAAAGGAGATGGGAAGTGCATGGCCCTGCCAGGACACTGGTAATTCTGCTCCAGAGCAGCATTCCCTGGGAATTTGGCTGTAAAAATGCTGACACCTACCCCATCAGCCAGCAGACTTTCGGGATGACACAGATACCAAATCCCACCCCATTTCCACTTGCTGCAGGAACACAAGAGTTTTTTTTTTGGGTTTTTTTTTTTGTTTTTTTTTTTTTCAGATTGGAGCCTCAGCTCTTAAATAGCACAAGCCAAAAAAGTCGTGTACAATGCAGAATTAAATTTTGGTTCTTTTTTCTCCCGGTGTGCAAACTTCATACACACAGATGTGCTAGGCACTTTGGCAGGGCTGAGATCTGGGGCACTGCAATAATGTTTTATCCCATTACTAATGCTTATTTTAGAATCTGCTTGTCCTTAAAGACGTGATAGTGATCTTAATTATTGTCTCCAACATGTATTTGCCTGAAATAATTATTATACTTCATTCCTATAGAGACAATGAGATAAAACTCTAATTTCATTTTATTGGCCCTTCTATCCATCAAGAAATTAGTTTCTTGTGAGAGCTTTGAAGTAGTCCCCTTCACGGATTAAACTCCTTGAAAGTACAAGAACAGAAGGGCGGGGTGTGGGGGAATTGAAATAATTTACATACCAGCAGACATGTAATGGGAATCAACAATGCAACCAGACCTACATGATGGTTGAGAGGAAAACGTTGAGACATGCTATTCAACATGAAAAAAAAAAAAGTCTGGTTAGCTGCAGCTTTTAGCTCAGGAGACAGCCAAGGGCTGCACTCAGGCAGAGGAAGCAAGCAGCAGAGAAGAGCTTCCCTAATCATATTTTAAAAATAAATAAATAAATAAATAAAACAAAAACCCAACAACCCCCCAAAACACCCATTACTGGATAAAAGAAAATCAGATGCTTAACTTGGCTGTCTGCCAGGCAGGTTCCCAGCACCACTGTCAATATTATACAATGTGTAGGAATAAATAGCACAAGCTCTGTCAGAGCAGAGATTTGGTGTTAGATCTAGGCAAGATGTTCGCTCCCCAAAATTCGAAAAGTCTTGTGCTTTGAATTTCGTTACAAACAAAACTTCAGCCACCCTTTTTTCAGAAGACAAATTTCAAACCTGACTGCTGAGATTGTTCCTGTATTTACTTCCAAACAAATACAGGCCAACTCTTATTTTTGGTAAACTTCAAACAAGATAAAAAGGAAAACCTATCCATTAAAGGGAAAACTTTGAGCACAAGAATTATTATTGTATGCAAGGATGAATTCCACGCAATCCTCCGAGCGGTCTCCTGGGATTGAAGGAACAGCTTGGGCTGGTCCTGTAACATCTTCTGGAGAGCCAGTGCTTTCCCACAGAAAGCAAGGGCATCCTAAGTTTTTAGGAACTTGATTGCAATGGGTGCTCAGCATCCTGCCCTGCAGCTGACAGAGCCATTACACATGCTCTGAAATTCAAGTTTATGAGTTACTCAATTGATCTAAACTTTAATCGTGCTTTTAACTCTTGAGTCTGACTGGAACCAGGAGTGCTGAGGGCCCTGCTGATCAGAAGCTGTATGGTTAGGATGCTTTTAAATGTAGATTAGCACACCTTCAAAGGAAGAAATGTAAGCTCGTAAAGAACCTGCCCCAAACCTCAGCATGTTCAGGATCAAGGTTTTGCAGTACTGGGCTGTATGCAGCACATGTGATGTACAAAGCAACCCTTCCTAGCCACCTGCCCATCATGCATGTAGCTATAAAACACTTATTTTCTTTTCCATATGCTGCATATTTAAATTTCTGTCTAATATCCACACAAGCAGCTGTCGTTTTTTTCAAGGCACAGAGGTGGAGACACAAGGACCGTGCGTTACCTCTTCCTCCACACAGACTTTTGCTCTTTCTGCCTTCTGGCCTTAATGATTCCAAAATAAAGATCTCTCTGTCTGACAGCAAGTGGCTGCTCTTTTTAGTGAGCCTTCCCACTGTACTGCAGCCCTGATACTACTGTGCTGCAAGAAAAGTATATTCACTTCTTCCCAACACAACCTAGAAAGCCAAAACAGCGGGAAACCTCCTACTTGGTACCATGCCAAAGAAAGTTTTTGAAGAGAAAAATGCTGGTGCACAGACAATGGCACAGAAAAATCGTCAGAGAAATCCTATATATGATTAGATTATCACAAGAAATGCAATGCAAATGGTAATCACATGTGTGTCACCAGTGCTAAATATAAATGTGTCAGAGGCCTCCCATGTGGAGAAAGTCCAGCTGATATTGATAAGATTTTATGCTTCAGTTGACGATTGAAAGGTTTCAGTCCAGCTTAAAGGTATGTGCTGACACCTTCGTTGCAGTTTTTGTAAGGAAAGGTTCGTATCCTTCATGAAAAGAATCTTAACCACGCAGACAGCAGAAGCTCAGGGTTCCATGCCCCACAGGTTTTACAGCCCTGGGAATGTCGTGCAGCAATTTTCTAAGCTGGCATTTTGCAGGTCCTGAAGTTGCACACACAAGAGGAACAGACAGTCCTCTGAAAGTATCCAGTTCTTAAAAGTAAAGCATATGATAATAGAACTTCCTCTTTGCTGATTAATGTTCTTCAAAGCTCTCAGCACTGTTCAATCATGTGATTAAAAAGTACCGTTTCTGTTGCTGTGTGAAGAGCAAAAGGCCAGCTTGTCTTTCAGCTCTGTGCCACTGATGGCTTTTACAACATCACTGCATTAAAAAATCCCATCATTGCATTTAGGAAAAAACCCAGCAATGCTGCTCAGGTGACAGAGGGGCCACGCTGGCTGTCTGCCAGGGTTCTGCCAGATCCACCACGGGCTGTGACTTCCTAGAGAAGCAGTTGTGTCATCCTGCTAGGAAGTAACAAGTCATGCAGAATCCCATTCTCTATAATGTGGTTTCAGAAGAAGTGCCAAAATTGTTAAATTGATCGAACAATAGACAGAAAGAAGCAGAATTACATCAGGCACATTTCAAATCCCTCTGCAATCGCTGTTGGCAGCAGGCTTGCAGCTACAAGAGACTTTTGCCCTTACCAACATTCAGGGGCTTCAAACCTTATGAAAAAAGGGCAGAACCAGGGGGATAAAACTTAGAAGGAGCCATGGGACCAGAGCTGGTCTCTTCCCTCCCTCAAATGATTGTGCTCACCTCTGATTTAGGAAGCAAGGGCTCTGAGAGACGTCAGCTTTAAAAAGCAGCCTGGCTCCATAATTTGAGGAGGCTCTTCCCCCCATGCTGTTGGCTCTCTGCCTGTGCCATGTTCCCAGGAGAACTGAACCTCCCCCAGCATTTCAGCCCCTGCTGACCACAGCTGGGCACCTCTGCCCAAACTGCTGCTGGTGTGTGCAGGTGCACCTCTGATCTGCTGTCCTGGACAGCGAGGATGAACCTCTGCCATGGTTTAGATGTGATGGAAGGGAGGAAAAACAGACACCTTAAACATCCCACTAAAATTAACAAAGGGCTTTTTTGGTACATAACCCCTCTTTTTTTTTTTTTTTTTTCCTCTTTTTTTGTGCAAATATCTCAAGGGGCTGAAAGAACTTTCTTACTCACAGACAGACATATAAATAGCAAATGCAAAAGCTAGTCCTCCTCACCATTCATTACCAGGAAAATACCTGTGCTGGTATGAATAACATCTGGTGTTGCAGTACTGGGTTTGCAGCAGTTCAGCCCCAGCCAAGCAAGTATGATAAGAAAAACTGTTGCAAACTGGTAATTTTGAAACTTAGGAAACCCCCAGCTAAGCCAAAGCATTGTCAATGATTTCCCTCACAGCCCATCTGGTACAGCCTGGGGAAATCCTATCCAGCACCCACAGAAATATTTAAGGAGTAAACAGGAACATTTGAGTGATTTCTTCCCTCCCCCATCCCACAGGAGCAGAAAAGGGAGTGGAAGTTCAGCACAGGCTTTTATTTCTGTGCTGTTACATAACTGCACCGTGCCTTTGCAGAATTCCTCCTGCTCCCAGCATGACCAAACCCACGGGAAAGACACAGGGAAAAGGTATGTGACTTGCTCAGGGCTACGCAGCAAACCAATGGCAGAGGTGGGAGGAGAACTTGCAGGTCCCGGCAGAGCCGCTGCCGAACCCCTACGAGGCTCCACATTCCTGCCATTCTTTGCACATACTTCTGAAAACCTGAAATGCTGCTGCATCACAGGCCGACCATCCAGCTCAACGCACCACCTGCTTCCGAACGATCCCTTCGCCATCCAGGGTGCACAGACAGACACTGTAGCTATTTCTTGCCTTAGTCTCAAGAGGGTTTAAGATTTCTGGAAATCATGCCCGGCATATTCACTGACCAGTGGTTTTTCTCTTTGGTAGCCTTCCCTAACCACAGGCCTCATTTAAGCATCACTGACTGAGTCTCCTATTCTTTAAAAATTCTGCAGTAGATTCCATTTACTAATACTAACAGGAAATCCCATGAATCTGCCTCATGCCCTTTCACTGACTTCACAAATCCAATTGATACAGATAGAGCCAATTTCTGAAACTGCAGCTGTCCACACTTACAAAGCTCTGACTGTTAGATAAGAAAGTGCCAGCTGGAACAAGAAGTTTCTCCTACTACTGGATGCCACACTCCCAGCCAAGCGGGCAGCTGTCAGCCTGGGTGGCTGCAGAGCTGCATAAATGGGAAACCCTCAGATCCAGCCCCTCGTGCTCACCCTAAAGCAACTGAAGAGCCCCACAACAGGAAGAGGGAGTGAAGCTCAGTCCCAGAAGAATGATGTTGCACTTGTTCCCTATCCCTTCTCCATGTTATTGCATCCCTCATGGGCCATAGGAGCTGGAGGCCGAGGAAGGTGCAGTATTTGGGACAAAAAAGCTCCGTTGGCCCCTCTTTGGATCTGAGATTTGGTCTCAGCCTCACCTGAAAGAGAAGCTGAAGTTCTCCTCAAGTCTGAGCCACGTTCTGCACTTCACAGAGTTAACACGAGGTCTTGTGGTGATTTTCACTGCTGGTTTTAAATCACACATTGGTTTTAATCTGCTTATGATTACAGCTGCCAAGGTGTTTTGATAAACAATCCCTAAATGGGAGGTGAGGGAATGGGCAGAGGGGCTGCCTCCACCACCCTCAGCCTGGATGTGTCCGAGGGGGAACGGGGATCGTCTCCCATCAGAGTACAGTGGGATGTGCATTCACCCCGGGTACCAGCAGTGTGCTGTGCCAGGGAAGGGCATTTCAGAGGGCTGGAACAGGGGTTCACTCCCAGCAGAGGGGGTCTAATCCTCTCTCCTCCACCATCACTCCACGAGGTGGCTCTGCTAGAGGCCACCAGGTCTTTCTGCCAGCTACGGCTCTTGGCCACCTGCCTGAGTATCAGGAAAACTATTTAACAATCCCTTCATGGATCCCTACTTCACCTACCCTTGGTCCAGCCTGGGAATAAGCACAAGCAGAATAAAAAAATCCGTGTCATTAATGACACACAACAGATTCCATCTGTGCCTTCCTAAAAGATTCCTGTCTTAGAAGCAAAGGCACCTCGTGGCTCACGAGGTGCATCTTCAGTGAACCCTTAGAAGTTACCAGAAACTATTTATTTCTTCTCTAAAATAACACAGATTCCTATTGGAAAATACCTATATGCCCATCCATTCTGTTTTGCAATTTCCTTATTTCTTAATCCTTAATCTACTTTTCTGGAGATGTTTCAGAGCCGATCCCTCTCCTCCCTCATCCCCCACATCAACCACTGAGTAGGAATTTTTTAGAGGGTTTGTAAGTCTTACCCTTTACATACAGACTTTCCTGAGAGCTTTAATCTTTTTAACTTTCCTTCTAAATAAGGACCTTTTGAAAGCATTTTTTCTACTTGGTAAATCACATCGGTTGAGTGCTTTCACAAAAATGAACAGGAATTCTTCAGTGCCTTCTGATAATTTGGGAAGAACATTAAACCAGAAGCCTTTAATAACTTTGAATACTCCATGGGAAGCTCTAGTATCAGCATGAGGATAACTGATCTGATAGAATACAATACACAGAGAGATAGACAGACAAACAAGTAGATATGCAACATTATATTTCAGAGGTCTTAAGCCATAAGAAGAATGGGGCAGCACACCAATTCTTCAGCCCAGAATTCATAAAAGAAATGAAAAATCCATATATATATATATACACATATACATTAAAGTAAAGAAAATTTGGTTTTAAAAAGTGAAATACTGCTTGGTTAGATACTTTGGCACCCATAATTGCACATTCCTTTTGCTCTTTATCCTTACAGTCATCTTTACAGTGATTCCTGAATGATAAAAGGGTCTTCAGGAAAGAAAACCTAACAGAGAAACAAATAAATAAATAAGTATAAATTAAAGCCCAAGCAGTAAATACAACACTTGGTGCTTTTTTTAAATGGAAACTTTCTATACAGATCCATGCAAGTTACATGTACGGAAAGCTGACTGTGGCTTTGTGGGCTTCTTAATATAAATATCCTGACATAAAAATTACTATTCTAGAAAGCTTTGTGGAAAGATTGGAAAAAACCTCCTCATACACAGACCTATGTAAACTGTTTAGTAACTAGGGAGAGTTTTCGGGTGGAAGCCTCCCTCCCCACCACCCCCCTTGCAGACTCCTGTCTCATTTTGTGAAACTGCTCTGCTGTCTTTCAGAGGGGGCAGCTGAGCAATCCGTTTCAGTGCCTCTCTTTCCCATGGAACAAATCCCCCCCAGCCCTCCTGCTGCATCCTGACAGCGATGGCAGGCCTTTCTTCACCAAATTCTTTCAATAACGCTGCTACTGCGACATTAGGAGAAACAATTAGGGCTAAAGGGAGTTGCCTCTGTGTGCCAGATCTGCTTAATAACTTAATTAAATAAACAGAAATATAATTATTATGTAAATATTTCTTTTCTTTAATTCCAAGGCATCCTTAGAGAGAGAACACTGCTGAAATGATACAAAATTATTGAAAACCTTTCCAGTTCCTCCACTCCTAAAAACAATTTTGCTGTCTTCCCATGCCTTCCCACTTGTAGTATTTCACTTTTAAAATTTCACAACCACCTATCAGACAGAGAAAAATGCATCCTTGGAAATGAATACCCCAGATAGTCAAAAGTGTTTATAACTGAAAAGGAACCATGAAGGAGTAAATTGCTCTGTAATTTATAACTGCCGATTTCCTTCCTCAGATTATTTTCATTCAGCAGTTTTCTCTGAGAACTTTTAAAGTTTCAAATGTTTTTTTGAAAAAGTGCAAGACACACTCAGATCATGTTGTCTTTTGGCACGTACACAGCCACGTGCAGAGAAGATGACCCTACCTTATGGCTTTACATTGAATGAACTCTGATGGCTTCAATACATTTACTCATGATTTGCATCAGTTCAGGCTTAAACGTACCATCAAAAAGGTTTTTCCCTACGTACTTACACTGGGGGATTTTCTTCGGCTTCCCCACCATCAAATTCTGAATACAACATGTTCCACTTAGCTATTTAGAAAGAACAATAAAAATCTAAGCAGTGGCAGTGACACCATCCTGAAACAGCACACATGACAACACCCCAGATCAAGTATTACGAAAAATCCTCAAAAATGGCAAGAGGAGCAATATAAAAAATTTCCTTGAAATTAGGAATAAAGCTCCTACTGCTGTCTAGATCTGACTCCAAATTACAGTGATTTTAGCTTTGTCTTTTTTGTCTCAGAACTGCTAAAAGTCAGCCTGTAAACCTTCAAGCCCACCTAATGCTGACCCCAGAACAGCACAATCTTGAGTATCTTGGCGATTCTTCAAGCACAAGCCTCCAAGAGCACCTGGACCTAAGCAAGACACTCAAAACTATGCAGGCAACCCAGAAACCTGCAAGTCCCAGCTGCAATAATTATGGCCAAACCAGATCTTCTGGCAACGGCTTCCTTCACTTCACGGTCTGGACCCACATTTCCCGTTCGACAGTCTCCATCCCACTCTTTTCCCTGGATGCACATGAGTTAACTTCTTATGCCCCACAGAACGTGGGGTCATTTTCTGCTCGATACCTCGTGCAGCAGCTCCACACACGTGCTCTGAAGGCTGTGCCAGCAAGTGGTGATGCCATTAATAAACCCCTGCAGAATGCAGGACACAGGTGTGCGCTGTGCGCTTGGGAAGGAGAGCCCAAGATGACCTCATGCTGTGCTTTGGAAGGAGGATGTTAAAGAGTTCAGGGAATGCTGACAGAGAGACGTGGACCTGGACAAGGGGGATTCTGCCTCCTTGCTTCCTCTGTGCTCCCACACCGAGGCACCTCAGCCCCAGCTGAAGTTTGGAGGGCCCCACATGGAACCGAGCTGCAGGTTCAGGGGTTAATTAGACATTACAGCCACACCAAAAGATGGAAGAGAAGAAACAAAACTGGTTTAACTGTATTAACTCCAGTGTTAATACAGGCCAGTAGTACACTCGTCTTTATGGCTGCAAATTGGTTTAAGATCCAAAAAAAAAATACCATAGAAAATGCACTTCTTCACAATTTCCTGTTCCCTGTCATCTCCTTGTCTTCAGAAAGTGACCCTGGGCTTGCTGCCATTGTTGCTTTCATCTTCCCCTTCATCAGACCTATTCTTGTTTCTACTTGGTGCTCTTAATTCCTTAAATATAAAAGTTTATATTTACCTATATAGTTATACACACATATTCCACTCAATTTCCTCAGGATATGACTCTTCCATGCTGCATAAACTTCCTTCCCTGGCCTTCTCCAGCTCTATCATTCTTTTTGCTACTGTCCAGGGTGCAGCTGTCAGGGGCAGGAAGCCCCAGACCCTGCTGCTCACACACAGATTGATCAAGGTCAGGAAAAGGGTAGCCAGTACCTGCTGCCTCCCACCCTCCCAAAGCCTTCACGTCAAAACAAATGAGTCCCCAGATAGCCCCGTGAGCTCTCAAATGCAGGAACAGACCAAGAAGTTGGTGTCGGGAGGTAAAACCCATCTCAGACAAGGACACGAGGTCATGGCCCTCCTAGAGATGGCCAAAGGCTGAGAAAGAGGCAGGGGAAGCTCAGGTGAGGACCCCAGCACATAAAAACTGTAGTGGGTAATGATGGTGATGAGGTTTCTTGTGTAAGGAAGCTTCAAGGGATAAAATGGATATGCCTGAATATTGCAGTTGCAGTATTATTTCAAATAATTAATTTTAAATGAGATTAGATAAGTAACTCATCCACATTATGTATACAACCTGTTCAGCACTCCTAATTTCCAAGGACTTGCAGACTTGGATTAGAAACTGGGTTTAATTTCTTTTCTTAATCAATTTTGCTTTCACTTGGAATAGAGAACTAGAGAACGTATAAAAGTGTTACAGAAAACTTCAAGCAGATGAAATTATGTGAGTTCCCACTTATTCTGTCAACATGCAGGTGAGAAAAAAAAAATCATGGTGTTTTTCCTCAACTCTCTAAAACGTCCGTTTTGGAGCCCTGTCATAGTAAGATTAGGAGAAACTGATGCTGAAACCATAAATGAAAGGGAAATTTTGTGAGTGGATTTGGAGAAAAAGGATAGTGTGCTATGCTGACTGCAGAGAGACTGAGCCACAGAGAGCTCTATGAAACCCAGGAGAGTCACCTTAAATCAAAGTGCTCATCAAAATGTTTCACATAAATGACCCATCATGGTTTCTGGAGGACTGGGTTTGCACTGTGAAAGGTGAACTGGAACTGAAATGAACTTTCCCACGCTAAAGAAAATGCTTACATCCTGCCTGGCCAGTTTTAGAGAAAGAAGTAAGCTACGACATTTGGATGTAAAACCAAAATTCTTGAGTCAGGGCTTCTCTAACCCAAGGCCTTCATTGGAACCCATTTCTGCAGCTCACGTGGCAAACCAACCTCTGCAAGGATCACCAAGGACAGATTCTGCAAGGTGTCTTCAACTCCTTATCAATCTCAGGGGCAACCAATGGGACTTAGAGACTTAGCACCCTGCAGGATTTGACCCAACTTCAAAAAATAAAGAACCGAAGGTATAAAACTAGCTGGATTTCCTTTTGCAGTTTCAAAACCCTAAGGAATGTGTCATTGGAGCAATGGGATAATTATTACAGCACAGAACTGTTAAAAGTAAAAATGTCCTCTATTCCCCTCTGATGTTGAAAGAAGAATCATTAATTCAAAGGCATGCAAAAATTCCTGGAATTTAAAACACCAGGCAAATGTAGTCTAGTCTTGTCAGATACAGGGTGCCTTTTATAAGACATTTCCTAGCTTGCCCAACCACAGTGGAGCCCCCACAGCTTTTTCAGATCTCCTCTACAGAGCAGTTAAGATTATCCTCAAATACAGCAAAATAATTAAACCACACCAATTAAAATGGATGTGACTTCAAGGGATCTTTTCTAAAGCATTGCTCTCTATCAACTAACTCATTCCAAGCCATGCAGAACCTAAAAGTAAAATATCCCAGAAAGTCAGCTGTGTCCTGGGCTGCACCAAAAAAATGTGGTCAGCAGGTTGAGGGAGGTGGAACGTCCCTTTTACTCTGCTGTCCCAGCATAAGAAAGACATGGACCTGTTGGAGCAAGTCCAGAGGAGACCCCAAAGGTCATCAGAGGGTTTAAACACCTCTCCAAAGACAGGCTGAGAGAGTTGGAGCAGTCCAGCCCGGAGGAAAGAAGATTCCAGGAAGACCTCAGAGCCTCTTCCAGTACCTAAAGGACTATAAGAGAGTTGGAGAGGGACTTTTGACAAGGGCATGGAGTGACAGGACAAGGAGGAATGGCTTTAAACTGAGAGAGGGTGGGTTTAGATTGCATACACAGAAGAAATTCCCAACAGTGAGGATGATGAGACATGGGAACAGGTCGCCCAGGAGAAGTTGTGGATGCCCCAAGCATTCCTGGAAGTGTCCAAGGCCAAGCTGGATGAGCTTTGAGCAACCTGGTCTAGTGGAAGATGTCTCTACCCACAGCAAGGGGAGGGAGTGGAACTTTGGATCTTTAAGGCCCCTTCCAAACCACACCATTCAACAAAATTTATATTTTTTCTTTGGACGTAAGGTCAGACATACAATTATGAGACTGTTGCCCTATAATTAGCAAAGCTTTCAGCAAACTAACCTAGTTTTCAAGATTTCATCCACCCAGTGAACTGGTACCTCTTCAGCAGCATCACAATAGGACAATGGCTGTTTGTGGTTGCACCAGACTTTTCCATTCAGCCCTTATGGAAACCCATCTCACAAATGCTGCTGCAATTCATAATTTTTTGTATAATTTGTAATTCTTATCGTTTTTAGTATGTGTATGATTGGCATTAGGAAAATGAGAACCATTGAAACAGGGCTCTTTCTTTCCTAGAACATTCTACATTCAGCAAATAATAATATTACAAATACTCTATTTCCATTGGGACAAACATTTTTGCAATTTGAGTTACAAGTTTAGTGCTTGCCTTGTGATGATGATTTAGTCCCGTTAATTATGCCTTGGACCCTAACTGGCTGTTAAGTTAATCTATTTCTCACCCTGTGTGTTTGTCTAACTTCAGCCTTGCAAAGACAACTGGTGAAAGGATGAGGTCTGAATGAGCTGCCTCAGCCACTGTTTAGCAGTGGGGTGTGAAGCTTAGCCCAGGCTGCCCCTCCAAATATTTGTACTTCTCAGGGAGGATTTCCAGCTGCTGTTGTGCTCCACAGGCTTTGGTGACTGTAGCTCGGGCTTGCCTCATTTGTACACCTCTCATTGGTGTAAGCTGTGCCCTGAGCTCACAGAAATTCAAGAATTTAGCCCAGATTTGGTCCTAGTTTTGGAAGGCAGCGCTGGAAGAGGTCAGTGAATTGTGGGGTTGGCACATAAAAAATGGCAGACAAGTATTTTTGACTTCCATTTCTCAAAGACCAAGTTCTTTGGCACAGGTATCTTTCCTGTTAATATTATGGAAAAGACTGATATTCTGTACCTTTTTGTTTGGAGGTTTTTTTAAAGCTATCCCTTCAAAGTTTCCTTTCTTTTCAGTTCAGGCCTGCAGGTGCCATGATTGAACTTCCAAATCAGCTCACTGACCAAAGTCATGCGAGCACCATTTACCACATTGGAGGCTTCCCATGGGAGAACAACCATTGCTTCTGATTCTGAGGAGCACCTGATTCTCTCTAAGAGGCTCATCCACTATTTCGTAATTAAATTTTCAGCTAGGCCTCACTAAATTTCCACTAGTCCTCACTAAACAGGCCAACATGACAAGAGTGAAGGTAATACACAGCATATAGAGTGTGAAAGCATAAAACAACAGCAGAGTTCTCTCAAAGAGATAGCCATGAATAAAGGATGTGAATCACATCAGACATTAATTTGCTTTTACAACATTTTTGTTCGAGGAACTTTCATGCTCATGTCTCTTTGGTTAACTCTTCGTAACTCTCTGGCTTGCTCAGGAATCATGTAGAGCACAGGTTGACACAGACCATGCCAGGGGCCATTCCAGCATTGCAAGACCACAAGAGAACAGAAATACTGATCACTGCTGTGCTGTTTCCTGGCAAATATAAGCTCTGTGATATGTTTTCCCCCTTAGAAAATGCATATCCTTTATTCACCCAGGTTGCGCCATTAAAGAAAACACACAGTTAAAGGGTTACTGGTAAAAATCACATTCATCAGCATTTTCAAGAGCATTAGTGTTCAAGTTCATGTTGGAAGCCTGCTTGTGAGGGGACCTCCTCCTTCAAATATCTCCAGTTACGACATTCTGATTCCCATGACACATCCAACTAAGAGCAGGAGCCCAGTTCCTTTCAGCCAAAACAAAACTGGAAGGGCACTAATGCTCTCCAACCAACAGGGGAGGTCATTGAGCCCTCAAATGAGATTCCCACCTGTGGCCATGCCCAAGTCCAAATCCTGCAGAGTGGACAGCTTGGAGCAGCTGGTTGGTTCTGTAGATCCGTTCCTGTAATGTTGCATTACTCACTAACATGGATGAAGCCTCCACGTGCAGAAATCTCCCATCAAACCCTTTTAAAGGGATTTAAGGCACTCAGGCCCTGGGGACTGGCGTCAGTCACCCCAGAGAGAGCATGGTAACTGCACGGATAACTATATCTGACTCTAAGAGCTGCAAGACATTTAGTCTCTCCAAGCAAGTGAAGGACAACTCTGGACAAAGCCTGTAGTGCCCTCTAGTCTGACTGCCTCTTCAGAGCTGAGCAGGTTCAATTCCTCTGTGGCTACAACTGGTTCCACACTAGACCAAAAGGTTACTGCTGGTCTTCAGCAGAACTTCCCTGACCATAAACGAGCAAGTTCCCCTGTTATCAGAGACAACTGCAACCCGGGCTGCAAACTGTGCACTTGGCTGGTTGTAACTTACTCCAGCACTTTGCCTTGCAAAGTAAAGACAGATGACTTGCTAGTGGTCATTTATAAATAAGCTCAGGACTGGACTGCAATGATTCACACAATCAGTGTTGTTAGCTGTTATACTGTATATAATGAACAGTGTTTTGTGGGGGGTGAGGTGAGGGAGAGTTGCAAATACACTCGGCACTTCCAAGTTTATACGCCTTAAATTGACTTTAGATTTCCTCGGTTCTATAGTACATATTTTCAGAATGCTTGGATCGGATTCAGCTTGTCCCGCTGAACAAAACAGTTTCACTGCTCTGAGACCAGAGGAACACAGTGGTGAATCAGGCCCTTTATTTGCCTCCAATGGCTCACTATCAGGCCTACTGCAAACTACCTATTGAAAGCATGACAGCCAGCACTATGCTCTATAGTGAGCGTTTGGAGTATCATGCCCTAAGTATAGCCCATATGAAGAGGTCTTTTGTTCAGGAAAGCAAACCGTACAGTGTTTAGTAAGCCACACTCCAAATATAGGATCGATAAAGCACGGCTAAAATCAACTATTGCCTCAACAGGCATTCACAGATTTTCTCTGAATTAAGCACGCTTGAATCTTAGGGCCACAATGCCTTCACTCAGCTCTTTCACAGACAGTTCATGCAGAAATAGAGTAGGCTGGGACCTGGTATAGGGCAATGCGCAAGAACTTGAGGCTCCGAGTGGGGAAGAAGAAAAAAAGGGAAAAAAAACAAAATAAAAATAAACCATATGGAATCCACACTCAGATGCCTTTAAAACAACCACAAACATTCTTGCTGCCTCAAGCTGCAAATGTCGTGAAACAATTACTGGGCTGGGGGACTTCAAAGGTTCACTGAGAGCAGCAGTTTTATTTTTCAATCAAACACAGGAATAGGGCTTTTTTTCCTCCCTCCCTCTCTTGCTCTCCCTTTTTTTTTTTCTGAATGAAACAGCGCCCAGGCTTCCTGATTTCAAAAACCCTGTTCCGCTTCGCTTGACCACTCCATAACCTTAGGAGAAGCTCAAAAACTTCAAAACGAAACTGTGAGTCATACTGAATGAAAAAGACATTCTTATATTTCATTAAGATTGAAAACTGCTGCATTCCTTGTTTGCGAAATTTACATGAATGATCCTTAAGAGCTTGCAGCTGAATGCTGTGTAAAGCTTGAACTTCCATAAATTCCTGTTTACTTAATCATTGATTCTAGAAGGTGACTGACAGTCATTTGCAAGGGTTTAGAGATTCATAATTCACTGTGCATAGAAACAACTGGACTACTCCTTGCCACTGGCTAGCCTATTTATACTTTTGCCCCCCTGCTTTTTGAAGCATCTATGCACTTTTATTTTGTGTTTTCATTTCAGAAAGGCAACGGTTTAACCTCAGCTTCCTCACAGGAGCTTTTGCAAAGGCTGCAGTGTTGCTTACCTCGAGCATTGGCTCACTGGTGGAAGGAGCTGTGCTGAACATGGTGTTTTCAGATGGCTGAGCACACAGGGCATGTTTGGCAGAACAGATGTGTGGCCGGCAGCCCCAGCTCTGCAGCGTTTAAGGAGCACACCTCCCGCCACCAGGAGAATCCAGGCTGCTCCAAGAGGCTGCGTCCCAAGGGGTTCAAGTTGGCACTGACCCCTCTGCAGAGAGTCATGCACACAAAAATCATGCAGAAATAACATGCTGCCCCCTTTGAAGAGAACTGAGTCAAATTGTTAAAAATGAAACTGACTCATTGTAGAAACAGTGGTCACTGGAATGGCATCTCCACAACTGCTGCGGTAAGAGAGGAAGCTGCCTGACCGCAACTGCCTTTGTGCTTATTCTGGCTGTTTAAGTTCTAAAAACCACAAAACCCCATTTGAAATTCCACTGTATAGCAAGGTTTGTGTAATGAGGTTACAATTCATAATAGGATCATTGAAAACTGAAACAAGCAGCATTAATATGTGGACTGCCTGCAACGAGCTAGCAGCAGCGTGATGATGTCATTTTTAATTAAAAGTCTGTCCCTGTTTGATACGCTAAAAAAAGAGTGCAAATCAGGGAATATGCGCTGATCCCATCCATAGGGAAAGACTGTCAAGCAGCACAGTGGTATCACAGAGCACCCTGCGAGCCATATGGCATGGCTTTAATGGAACTAATTCCCACGTACTCTGCTTGTGTCACGCGTATCAGGATTCTGCTCCCACACTGAAAAGACATTAGTCAGGAACAGGGGGAGGGGAGGCCCAGTGATACCCAGCATCGTGTCCTTTATCATGTGCCATGCTGTAAATGCTACTGCAGCAGTGCTGAGAGCAAGAGGAAATGGGCTGCAGGTTCATGGAAGTGGACAGACCCTTCATTCCCTCAAGGCAGCGACTACGCCAATTTACAGCAATGCAAGTCCAGGCTTTTAGCAGAGGTGACCAGCCAGCCCTGTGAAATATCAGTTCAAAATGACTGGCACTTGTAGAGCCATTTATTCATCCAGTATTGCACTTTCACCCAAAACTGAGTGACACAAAAATCAAGAGATGCTCGTCCACAAAACCCTTCCCTACTCAGCACTGTTTATTCCTTTTCAGCCTCTTGTGCTTTCCTTAAGGCAATTACACCAACGCTGGAGTTCAGCAGAAGGAGGATCCACTCCTGTGAATGTCAGTGGCTGCTGAACACATGGCCCACCTCCCAAACATCAGGCACCAAGGACCCAGGCAGCCCATCCTTAATTCTCTGAACAGCCTTTTTGACTACGAGGAGGTTCATCTTGCTCAGCTGGGTAAGAACCATAAGATGTTGGTAGTAATGAAGCCTGTCACGACTTGCGTGAAAGCAGCAGAAGAAAGATGACCAAGAAAACATTTACACTTCACTTAACTGACATTTTCATGCCCTACAAATATTTTGGAATTAATTTTGCCATTTATTTAAAATTTCACTCTTGGATTTCTCCACTCTAAATTATTGGGTTTGGGTCCAAGTCATGAAGGCAATTACGTGCACAATCCTTACACCAAGCTGGTCTGCAGACCTGCACTAAACCAACAAAAATTACTTCTCCTTTTTAAGATTTCTGTGTAAAGTCTGATGTAAGGGTATATGTGGATCTTTGAAAAACATTGAGTTGATAATGAGTGTAAAAGAAATTTGGGGATCACTAGCATAAAGTTTTGGCATTAGGTCGTGGTTTTATGGGATGATGCCCTCACTTAGGATACACATTGCCATTATCATCAGGGATATTTAGGTGGGAGATCCATTTGAACTAGTAGTTTTATTTCACCCAGTGCTTTAAGCTCCCCAGATAGTTCTATACAAAATGAAGGAATGGAGAAATCTATATCTTGTCCCAGGTATCTTCAGGCCTGCAAAAACCTTCCTCAATTAATATTAAAAACTAGAGAGATGTTCAAAAGCTTTCAGCTTTAGCCTGGCCAGGGAATGCTCAGTGTAAAACACCTGGAACAACTGTGCTCTCTGAGGATTCCTTGCTGGGAGACAGAAGCAGACAGGGCACGTCTCTGGCTGCAGCAGCCACTCTCCTAAACCCCGTGTGTGGGTGCGTGTGGCTGCAAGCACACACATGTGTCTGAAAGGGAGAGAGTGCACACAACCAACTTTCTAAGCCGGTGGGAGGGCAGGATTACCACAGGATTGGACCCCACATGTTTAATTTTCACACAGACTTAGCATGAGATATGCTCCATCAGACCCGAGATAGTGGTGTTCCTATTCTTATTGACCCTGACCACTTCGAGCCTATTGAGTGCTGTGCTCCGGAGAGAAGATTTAAATTACACTTGGAGAACGTTTCTTGCTGATACCGAGTGCAGTGTGCTTTTTGAAGAAATAGTATTTCCTTCTTGGACCACAATGAGCAAGTCCAAGGTCAGACAAATCACGTGTGGTAGAACAGGTTGCAGTGTGAAGGGCTCATGGGGTCACACGGATTTTTGTTATTCAGCTCAGGGAACTTGGCTGTTTGTCAGGGAATACAAAGCCTATCTTCTCACACTAATAATTGATGTAATTCCATGTACTGATTACTGTGAAGCCAAAATTCAACAGCTAAAAAAATTATAATCTACCTATCCTATAAAAGGCAGATCATTACTTATACAAACTTTTCACATTGAATTACAGCCAGATGAAAGATAAAGAAGAATTTTCAAATTTGTTCTCTTGTATGGAAAAAATATTGGAAATTGGAAAACAAAATGTTAAGCTGTTCTCAGTGAATGTTAACCTATAAATAAAGCACTGGAGATCCCTAACATCAGTATAAATTTTCCCACCCTGTTCATTCTTGCCTTACCTTGGAGGCATATTAAGAAATGAAACTGCCGGGATGTTTCTGCCCGATACCCTTTTTGTGTGTTTCACAGCTAGAAAGTGAAAGGCTCAGCAGGTTAAATACCAGCAGAGTAAAGTATTTTATTCAGATATCAGTTGCAAAGATCGGGGGAGGAGGGGGAACGCAGTGAGGCCTTTCAGCCTGCAGTGCCATGGGAGAAGAAAAACGAGACAGCAGAAGTGTGTGGTAACACAAAAAGAATGTTATCTCAGCGGAGGGGAAAATACTTTCAAATGCATAATTGCAAACACATACCCTCAGCAGCTAACCCAGAGCCCTCTCAGACTGCACAGCTAAGAGTTTGGAAACTGGCCAAAGTATCAGTTTTATTTGAGAGATCAAAGTGATGAAAGAGAGAGAAAGAATAGCATCAAATATGATTGATAAAAAGTATTGCTTTCTTTGATTGGTTTCTGCTCCCCCTCCCTTTTCCACCTCATTCTTCTCCCAAGTTCACTAAGAAAAATGTCAGATCTGTGGTCCATCTAGTAACACATGCCTGCATGTGAGATGTGCCTATAGGAAAACACCTGCTCACTGCACATACCTGCCTAAACCCCTACTGGCCACGAGATTCCTGCAGACTCACTGCAGGTAAGGGCTGTTTGCTGCAATTCCATTTTTTGTGACCCTGCAGGGCTGGCACACACAGGCACTGCTCCACACGATGATATTTGGCTACTTTGCACAGCCTCCCTCGTGCTGCTGAGCATCTCCACCATCCCCACGTGGATTTCCAGGGACTCTGACCCCCGAGGGTCGGTGCTGTCGCTGTTTCTGGTCCATAATTGTCCTCCCTCCCCTCTTTATTGTGCACGCTGTCTTTATATAAACACGCCGAGGGAGATAAAAGGGTTTATGATGGCAACACAGTTGGGTTTATGGTTCCTTTCACACACATAGATGTTACCTCAAGCACCCACCAGCCAGGATGAAGACCTTGGAAGTAAAGGGCACTTTCACATGTGATGAGTTCAAACAATTAATGCTCACAGGAATCGTGGCTGATGGGCAGGGACTAGGCCATGCTTAGGCCCACGAATTTAACAATGTTATACAGGCCAGGACCTGCAAACAAAGCACACAGTCACTTTAGATGTGCACACAGGTTGCAAAATCAGTTCTTCGCATCAGGATTTTGCAGCCCGTGGGGATGACATTTACTAGAACCACTTACATGAGCAAGAGTTTATTGCAGGAATGAAAGGCCGATCATGCCACAGGAATTCCGAGAAAGAAGCTTGTGGAGGTTACTGGTGAGTAATGAAATGGGAGGGGAAAAAATTGAAAAGGTATTGATTCCAAAGCAATACTGAGAAAATGAGAAATTTTACAGGGAAGGGACAAGGCAGCTCTGAGTCATGACAAGTATTAGGAGTTGAAGAGAGGAGAGAGAGACCACAGCAAAAGGAAAAGCAAAGAAATAAACCTGAGATGATTTGCAAAAGAACTAGAAATTACCAGAACTGGAGCAAGATATTGTAGGTCTTTCCATGGTAAAGATGAGCAAAAAATCACAATAATTCAAAAGGGAGACAGGCATGATAATGAAATTGGCCATTAAAGCAGACCAAGAAGATACAGGAGACCAGGTAGGATATGACCAGGTAATAAATATTTTTGCAACAAGCAGAGAGGGTAGGGGGTTTTTTAAGGAAGGAAAAATGATCCCCAATAGTGAATTTGAACAACCCCCTTATGGATTTGATAAACTCAGTCTTAACAAGATGTGGTGGTGAGCCTGGTTCATTAATCATTCAGCCATCTAGCTAATCCTGCATCCAATATCTCAAAGTCTGCAATAATCAGATGCTGTCTTGGCAAGCCTCAACCACTGGAGAAACAGCAGACTAGGGATGCATGATGAATGCATCACACTACATAACTCTGCAAGGAAAACAGGAGACAGGCATGAGGACATGTAGGATGGTTTGAGTCACAAGATAAACCTGTACATTAAAAGGGGAAAATACTACAAGGAGGATGAAGAACAGGAACGTGGGCAAGAGGGTAGGGAAATGGTAATCTGGGTAATGTGGTTAGGAAAGATGCTGAAGGCTGAGAGAAAAGGAAAGGGGCAGGCACATCATGGAGGAGAAGAACAAGAGAAATTTTAAAAATAGCTCCAGTAAAACTGTGAGGTTTTTAAACACGTGTCACCACGGCAGGACCAAATCAGGTGTGCTGTGCAGGGAGGAGAATGTGCAACTGTTCAAACCACTCTGTGCTGGTCTAAAGCACTAATCTGACAGGTGACAACTCTTCCTTTCTTCCTCTTCCCGTGACACAAAATCATCCCCCAGTCCTCCCCACCCTTCTTCCATCCACCTGTACTGGGGTGCAGCAAGGTTTGTGAGCAAGCTGGCAGGTCAGTGTCC
The DNA here is from genome assembly GCA_013397915.1 of Daphoenositta chrysoptera. NCBI lineage: Eukaryota > Metazoa > Chordata > Aves > Passeriformes > Daphoenositta > Daphoenositta chrysoptera. The sequence goes on along the minus strand of VZRO01003959.1, from coordinate 204,474 downwards.
CCCAGGATGAAAGGACACAGAAAACCATGAAGGTAAATGAGAAGCAGCCATCACTTTGGGATGAATCCAGCCAATTCCACTGTTTCCTCCCTAGGTCCCCAGGGTATTTAAGCAACATCTTTTGAATCCAAAGCACTAATTGGTCCCCACAACACGCCATGAGATACCTAAATAATTAGTATTACCTCCATTTAACAGGGAACAAAATTAAGGCTAATAGATTGAACAGTTTAGCTACACCACAGGGAAGGTTAATTCCCAAAGCAGGGATTTAGACAAAATGAGTCCTTAACACTGTTCTCTGACCATGGCAATTGATAATATTGCTGTTCCTACCTGAGCTCCTCAAAACAAGACAGACAGCTGCCCTCAGACTTTAGGGCAGTACCTGTTCTTTATTCATTTTACACCCTATAGTTACTCAGAATCAGTTATTGACCTAACTGAGATCTGTACAACTCTCAGTAGCCCAATACTCTTTTTTCTGAAAAGCAGGCTCGAACTGCAAAAACTCCCAGGTGTATTTAAAACGAATAGAGCAGAAAGGAAGAAACAAAAGAACAGCAGACCTGAAGGACAACAGCAAATACGAGGAAAGAAGCAAGTATCATACTGAAATCCAATGAGAAAGCTTAAATGCAGAAAAATGCAAGGGAATAATGCAAGGGGAAGGAAGGAAGTGCACACAAGGAAGCACACACAAGGAAGTGCAAGGCTGTGAGCTGCAGGGAAATCCAAACTAACAGAGGTTGCAGCACATGCACACCTGGCAGCTCCAGGTCAGTGAGACAGCAGGATGCCACACACCCTCAGCTCCCCTGAGAGCTGGTTTCAAAGTCTAGCAACTGCAGCTACCAGGCACTGACGTCTGCAGAGCACATAACAGCAAAAAAATCAAACAAAAATCACCACCTCCACAGTCTCAGCCTGACAAACAACTGCTGCACCCGAGGAGGTGTGGAGAGGAGTCAGACGAGCAGGAAGCACATAATTACAGCTAAACTGCAACCACCCTCTTGATCTGACTGTCTGTGGGGTTCTGATGGGGCTGAGGATGCCTGGCATCTCCACAAGCTTTTCCTGCAGTGGCTCACTGGTTGTCTTGTGAGCGATTCCACGTCTCACCTTCCTTACTCAACAAGAAGTATGGGGAAAATGAGACAAATTTGCCTGCAAATATGACAGGAGGCTGCAGTCAGAACATGGGGTATTATGGTCCCTGCACAAGTCAGGCTTGCTGACTTGTAAGTGCTCATTTTTTGGCTCTGCAGTCTGCAGCATCCTTCTAAATTCTGTGGCAAGAAATGGACTAACAGTGTCCCAAATCCACCTCACGCCTGCTCGCATGAAGGGCCTTCACACAACACCTCCAAAATAGTAGAAAAGGCACAACCAAAAGCTTTCAATCAATCAGGTATTCAGTAATCATTCCACTCCTCATCTGTGCAAGAAAACAGAGCATCAGAATAGTGGGCAGTGTGGCAGAAAGCATTGCTTTTTGGGGGGGTTCTCTTTGGGGCTTGTCGTTCTAAAGAACCAGTGACTGGTGGGGAGTAGGTTGGTGAAAACAGGCAAATCTTTATGCAGCAATTCAGGGCCAGCCGAGAGATGTCACGGTTGAATAAAACAAAAATATTCAGGTTGCCTTTCTTTTTTGCTCATTATCTTTGGTCATAATTTTGTCTGGCAGTTACTGCAGTGGCAAAACATTCTCTCTAAAAAAACCACCAAAAAAAAAAAAAAAAGAAGAAAGAAAAAGGAATGGCACATGTAACAATGATTCAGCAGAGGCTGGTGGTATGGGCTGTCAGCTAAATATCCTGTTGGCTAAACCTAAGATTATTATGGTAGAAAGATAAATGGTACCCATGCTGCTTCTGGGAGGTTTTTCTGCCTTTTATTTAGATGATATGCACACGATCACAGGTTGGTAACTGCCCGTGAAACACATGCTGGTGAACACTGAGATTTATCATTTTCTCTGAGAGGAAAAAAGTCACCCATTCGTTTTATAAATATAACCAGGAAGCAGCTTTGTGCACTTAAAAGAGATCAGCAACAGCCTCTGCACCTCAGAGGTTGATTCTGGGTGATGTTTCAAGCACATAAAGTCCAGTAAAGTTGATCCCAACCTAAAGAACATTTACTCCTCAAACAATAGGCAGGGAGATTGAAACAGAAACCTTACCTCATTTTGAAAATGGCTTGGATGGCTGCAAATAAACAGCAGGGGTGGCAGCAGCCCTGAAATTCAGGATATGCACTGTCTGGCCTTTTCCTTTAGACCTGAACCCTCATTTAGGATAAATAAATTATTATTAGAATTATTTTTAGGAGCTTCCAAAATAGCTGCTTATCCAAAGGTCTCCTACCTTTTTCATCCTGTTCTAGCCCTCTTTTGACACATTAATGACATTATTGCTTTTTTGAACTGTGCAAGAGGAAAGCCCATTGCAGATGAATTGCAGACACTCATTTACGTAAGAAATTAACTCAATTTGGAACTGTCAACTCAACTAAATCAAAGTGGAAGAAACATACAAAGGCAATGTCCTATATGGGTAGATTAATTTTTTTTTTAGATGTGTGGGGCTTTAGTGATAGCTCTTGCAAAGGACTTTAACAAGGGCAGGGCTTTGCTCACAAATAATTGCCACCCTCTCAATAAACGCTTGAAAGTTTATGGATGGAAGCCACAGGTACAAATATTCAAACACACAACTACAAACTGGCCACTAACTAATTGGGATAAATTATCATCTAGTCAGAGAATAAATAATAGAAAACAAAAGGTGTGAAATTAACTGTTTGCAACTTACAGTTGCTCTGTGATGGTGTAGCCACCCAGATACTTCACCTATGCTGGGGGTGCTAAGTGCCTGGAGAAAGTGCTCTAGTGTTGACCGAGCATTCCATAAGGTTTTCACTGGAAAGCCAGCTTTGCAGAGCGTTTATTTTCACAAGAAATGTAGAGGCACTTTGGGCCAGCCCTCTTAAAAATGCTCAGACACTCTAGAATTGACAAAAATTTCCACAACTTGTTCCCCCTGCAGCAGCTCCGGCCTTTGGGATGCATTAACATTTCAGATTACCCCCATTACTTTAAAATGCCCTCCCGTGAATTAACACACTGAGATGGGAATCACTTTACTGACATTTCACATGTGTTTTCCTAATGCAGCCACAGTGGCAATTCAAGCCTTCAAGTCTCTGTCAGTTTGAGAAGAAAATAGAAAAAGTGAAAATAAAAATCTCCGAGCAGCTTCACCCTGGCCTTCTTCAAAACCCGGAGGTGTTTGAGATGTCTTCCCAAGNCAAAACAAACCAAAAAAAAAAAAAAAAAAAAAAAAGAAGGAGGAATAAACAATCTGTGAAGGGGGAAGAACAAGTGTCTTGGGCAGAAAGAGAACTCCATGTAGCTGAGATGAAACAAATGTGTCCTGTGAAACAGGAAGAAAAGGGGAGGGGGGCAGTGGAGAGGGCAGCAGACAACTCTGACTTGCTCGCTCTTTCCAGGCTTTGTATTTATTTCTGTCATGGATCTGAAAAGGCAGGCAGCAGACTTTGTAGAAGCGCCTTATGAAATGGGGTAAATAATGGACCCCAGATGCCCTTGTTTCCTTCATTATTCAGTCTAGGCCTTCAAAGCTGTTTTGCAGTGTGAGGTATCAGAGGGAGGTAGAGTGCTCTGTTAACAAGATTTCAATGAGCTTTGGAAGCAGGTCCAGGGAAGCTGCTGGAAATGTTTCAGACATACAGTACTTTTGTGCTTTTCTGACCCGTATGTAGTGAGAAAACACGGGACAGAGGGTGCCCTGATTTTTAAGGAAACACCATCTAAACAATATGTAAACAACAGCAATGCTTTTATATGCATGTGTTCCCTTTAATTCAGCGTTCTCAAAGCATCTAAAATACATTAAAGCATTACGTTCAAGAACACGGCTTCAAACTGAAGCTCAGACAGTTTAGAATATATATTTAAAAAAAGAAAAAGCACGGTGAGAAACTGGCCAGCCAGGGCCATGAAAACAGGGATCCGAACTCCTCATTTCCCTGGTCCTTCCCCATGAGGCAAAATTTCCTGCCCACTTAGCAACGAGCTGCATTTTGCTTTTGCTTCGAGACCCACCCTAAACACTTCTCTCTGCATATTTCTGAGATTCTTCATGATTCATCCTCAACCAGGAGCCACGTGAACCCAACTGACACATCCAAACCCTTCAATTTTTTTTTTGGATGGGTTTAGCATCGCCTGGCAGTTTAAATCTCAACTCCACGGGCCACACCCATTCCTAATAACTATCTTTTCCCTCTGCTTTCTCACTTTTGGTGACATTAACANAAAAAAAAAAAAAAAAAAGAAGGGGGAAGAAAAAAAATAAAAAAGGGATGTTTCAGGTTGCCATTCTTTCAGCTTTTGCTGTCCCCATTGTTGACAGCAGCCGCTCTATATTTACTCGAGCAGCATTACATCCTGTGCGTGGGGATGGCTCGGTGCTCTCAGATGTTTCCGAGTCACTCCGGGTAGAAGGATGCATTGTGCGCCGCATCCTTTCCTCTGCCGCGTCCTGCCCTTTCTGCTGCGAGCTGCCTCACCTTAAAAAAACACAATGGCACCACCTAAAGGACACAAAACGCACACAGGGAGCATTTCCCTCTCCCGTCTGTGCCTGCCTGAGCACCAACAATTCTGACAGCACTGAGCCCTGTGCTGGCAACATTCATTTTCTCAGGAACCGGCGCGGCACGGAGCTTGTTCATGGTTATAAAGTCATGCACACAGGAAGAGACATCCATAATTTTATAGCTCCTCTGATAAGGCTCTAACAGAAAAGACAACTGTTAAAGCAGCTGCCCCTTTTCTTTGCATTCGACTCGAATGTAGCAGGCATGCCTAATACAACGATTTGAGCAGTTTTAGGGAAGATTAAATATAGAGAGAAGGTCTCTTGCCAACGGAATGGCAGGTGATACTGTCCATATAAATCTCTAAGGAAAAAAATATGTGTCAAAATACAAGAGACTAAAAGGAAGAAGGGATTGGAGATCCTTTCATTCCATTGCACCTAGGTAATACAGCAGCATGTATACTGCTGTATGTCTTCCCATATGTTAGGCAATGGTCCTAATATCCCAGGAGAATGGGGGAGTTTTTAAGAACAAGTTGAACTTGTTCTCCTTTCTCAGCATCAGTCATAGCTTTCATAGTTCATTCTTTAAAATCACTTTTGTGAAAGCCTGAAGTGCTTTCATAGCCGAGGACAGGCATAACACAGACTCTTCCTAACAAATGTGTCAGGGTTTGATCATTTGGAATGTACATTTTTCCAAGGCAAAACCAAACCATTCCAAAGCTAATGCAGGCAATAACCTATTAGTGGTTTCAGTTCCATGTTATGAATTCAGCTGGGTTGCTCCATTTACATCAGCAAAACTGAGGAGAAAAAAAAATCTGATCCTTTAAAACAACATTTGTATATAAATATAAGAGAGGGAGACCAAGTTATGAATGGCAACTAATTTTCAAATGCTTACGACAGTGAGCATGCAACACTGGTTCGTTCTGTGCTTTGGTTTTTAAAAGGGAAGACTAAGACACAATCAACTGACAAAGACTGAAGTTATTTTGAGGGGCATCAACTAGTTCCAAATGTTGTCAGCAGGCTCTGGAGATTTTCACTCGACAATCTGAAGTCTCTACCACAAGATACATGCACAAAGCCTTTTAATTGCTTCAATTTGGTTACTAGTTGGCAATATTGCATGAGAAAAACTGCTCCTTGATAGCTGAGGAGAGAGGCCAAAGACTGATTGGGCATAAAGAACAAACTACTTCCTACCCCCCAGGTCAGCACTGGGAGAACTGGGTGGGGAATGGCAGGCTCTAATTGCCTGTTCAGTTCATAAATAAGAGACTTTCGTCTCCCAGAGAGCAAAATGAGGAGGAAATACCTTTCAAGGCTTGTGTTTTAAACATCGTTTTCAGAATAAAGTGAAAGCACAGCCTTTCAAAATATTTAATATGCCGTTTGCCCAAGAAGGATGTGCCAGCCTTAAACACAGCCGTCAGGGCCCAGATATTCAACAGAACTCAGCTGCCCACGTGCATTTCCAAATCAGATGACTGGATTTCCTGAAGCACTAGGCCTCCAGCAGAAGTTTTGATTTTTTTGGCATTTCCTTTAGGAGTTGAATTGGAAGTTGACATCAACTGCTGAGTGCTCAGCTCCTTGAAAAACCTGGCCTGGAGATTAAGAGCTATGCAGTGCTGAGCATCCCAGTTGTCTTTTCCTCAGTGTCTCTCATCGTTTACAATATTAATTGCTTGGGTCTAATAAACACTTCTGGGAAGCTGACCATGAGTTTTCCCACTCTGTAGGTAAAACAAGTGCAAAAGTACCTGTTCTAACAATAAATCCAGAGTAAAAGCTTCCACAGACTCAGGTTTCCTCAGTCCCCTGTGTTTGCATTAAACAGTACCCGTAGAAAGGTGAATATTTTCGAAGACAGCAACAACCTGAAGGCTGCAGGCAGGACTAAAGACACACATAAATGAGAGAAAGATCCTGTCATTTCCTACAGGAATTTGAAGCTCAAAAGAGACTCTGCATTAATAACTCCTGCCTGTGTGATTATTCTGACCCTTCTGTACATCCCTGTCTGAAGAGGACCTTGACATTATTAAAGGAAAAAGTCAATTTAAAAGTTTTGTGAAGGGTGTAGTGGGTGGCAAACCCACCATATAGGTGGGAAAAAGGAGGCGGTGGTGGTATGCTCTGCATCTTTTTGGAGAGCATGAAAAGGAAAATGTCAAACCTCCTAAAGCTTCAGCCATGCACTGCCATAGCTCATAAAACCAATTCCAGCTACATCCCCCAAGCACAGTTTTCCTAACACTAAAGGGAAGTAAATCAACTGACAAAAACTTTTAAAGGGGACCATGAAAACATTATTTTCATTTCAATTGGAAATGAGGCAGATAGTTGATAAAAAATTGGTTCCCTTCAAACACAGGGAATACCTGCCAAACTCCGGGTGGGATGGACATTTTTGTGCCAGTGCATTATGTATCCATTTCTGACTAAGTGCTTTGAAAAGCCCACCAATTCAAATTGTCTTTTGAGGAATTTGGGTTAAGATCTCCCTATGTAATGGTAATCACCTTAGTGATATGCTCTTTAACTCTTTCTAGTTGTCCACTCAGCAGCAGCTACACTGCCAAGCCCTGTAGTTTTTCCTAAAGCCAATATCCTGTTAAAGTTTGTAGGATTTCAACCAAGAACCCCAGGATTTGGTTTTCAAGTTATGTCTTGGAGAGCACCATGTGCAAAGCTGACGCTGCAAGCATTCACATAGAAAAATAGCAAGGCATTAAAAAAAAAAATTAAAATGAACTGCTCTAGTCACTGAGATCAAATGTTCAGAGAAAAGCCTTAGAAATGTTTATTCTCCCAGATTAGATGGAATTCTAAGCAGTGTTTATTGGAGAGAAGAGATGGAGTGTGCTATGTCTTATTCTTGTTTCCTGTATCCGCCTTTCTCTTAAAAGTGCTAAGTAGCAGGGCTGCAGGGATTATGGTGCTGAGGGAATTCTTGCCACTTTCCTTCTCTCTCTCTATTTAAACACGACAACTCTTGGCAGGCCTCGGTCACATTGTTTGTGTAGCCAGGACAAGAGGGTGGAATTCTGGAACACGTTCCAGCCCACATTCCGGATTTTCCTATAAACTAGCCCCTTATTTTAAACACACGCCTCTGTGAATTACCTTTGTGTTGCTATGCCATTTGAAAATCTGTTTCAAACACTCCTTGTAAATTAAAATCTGATTCAGCTTGAGTTCCAATCAAGGTATTTCATCATGGTGAATAATCTATGAAAAAGGCAGTGTTTGATTTAGCAGGGAAAATAACAAAAAAATAAAGGGGGGGGGTATGAAAGAGGAAGGAGAAATGGCTCAGGATCAGCCAGGGAGGATGGCATCTCTCCCTCTAAATGAACAATTTTAATAACTGCCTGATTTGATTGCATAACAATTTATACAACTGGACTTTTTTGCTTGTCTTGTCAGAGGACTGCCCTACCCTTTTGTGAGTGCAATTTGCATATCTATCTTTTTTGCACCACCAAGTAACAGGCAAAAATTTTCAGCAGTCATTTGCCTGACAATTGGATGTGTTAATTTGCAGCTAAAAAAAGTACAAAATGAAGGTCAAACTGAGGCAGTCAAAAATTCAGGCCCTGCTTTCTCTTACTCAGCTGATTGCTGCACAAAGATCAACATTGCTCAATCTGGTGTGTGTACTTTCAGCTCAATAAGTGCTTTCATTCATCATTCACAACTTGCTTCATTATGAAAGTTGAACTATATCTTTAACACAAACCACACTTCCTTTGTCCTGAATGAAAGATCTGCCTGGGCACACTGGAGAACAGGCTCCTTGTTGATGCAATGTTATCACATGCGCCGGGGCCAATATCTTACATCTCACAGCACAAACTGCCCATGGAGAACAAACTTCCCACATAGAACAAACTACTCAAGCAGAACACTTTTAATTAAATGATGGAGGGAAAGGAGCTCTCCCTCTCTCTGCCGGTAGCACCAGGTTTAACAATCCATTTGTCACAAAAATGTTCCTGCATCTTCTTTCGTGAAGCTGCTGATGCATATTAGGACCTGCACTCCCTGCAGGCACGGCCCTCCTGGATACCATCTGCATACCCTGTTAGAAACTCATTAACTGGCACTGGAGCAACTTCAGCTTCACACTTCCACGCCTAACACCTTTGGGTTAGTTTCTGTGTTGCTTTATATCCCTTATAGTCACTGTCCTTTTGACTGCTTTTCCATCCTTAAGTACTACTTGGAAAGGATATTGTGTTCTGTGTTCACATACTCCCCAACTCTCTAAGGGAAAAAGTCAGAAACAATAACGAAACATGGATGTTACAAGATACCACGTCTTTTCCTCGTTAGCCTACAACCATTTCAGGTACAGAAAGGCACCAAAACCGGGCTGTCAGAGAGGAGGCAGAGCAGGAGAACAGGGAGGGTGTTAGGGAAGAAATAACAAAGTAAAAAAGACAAGGAAGAACCTACTTACATGTGTCACAGCAGGCACCTTCTGTGAGTATGAAGGCTGCCTAAAGAAGTTAGAATAAGTTCAAGAAATGCCTGTATTGTCCATATGTAGAGCATGGGTTTCATCTCACTGGATTTCACAAGCCACTTCTGACAACTGAGATAAGATATGTCAACACTCTTTGCATGTAGAGTTTTTCACTCTTTTAGCACATCAAATGCATTTTGTATCTTAGCAAAATCTCTTCTTCCTGCTCCTCTGCAAGCGTTTTTCTGAAGGTTAGCTGGAAGTGGTATTAAACCCAGGACCGGAGAAGAGCGAGTGGAGAGCCGAGCTTTGAGGGTCCATTCTCCCCCTGCGGCCAGAGGAGCCTGCTCTGGTTCATGAACCCAAAAAATGCAAGAGGCACTGAAGTGCCCACTGCTTCCCAAGCTCGTCCTGCTTGGTCACTGTCCTTCCAAAGCCCCTCCTGCGCAGTGTCACCGCATGAGTGCTAAGTGATAGCCTGAGAAAACAAGTCCCACGTGTAGTGCCATGCTGAACAATACCCGAGTGCCCCTCTTATCTCTCCTGCTCCTTTCGTCTGCTGCTGAGAAACCATTAACACACTCAGGGCTCTGAGAGGGAGAACAACAGCAGAGGAGGAGATGGATTTCAGGTGACCTCCTGAACTCTCCCGAGCTGACGATGAGCAGGCACTGGAGTGAACCTGACTTGTTATCCGAGAGCAGCCTCACAGCCACTGGCTGACCCAGCCTATGCATATCCCGATTTTCCAGAGAATTTCTGTCCTCTACCTGGCTCGGGTAAGCCCAGTATTAGCAGGGTAGAGGATGGAAGGCAGCCCTGGGACTCATTTCCAAGTACAGAATGGGAGTAGAAGGTTTCCAAAAATAAAAGAATAATAAGGAGCTTAAATTTCAGAAAGCAGAAAACAGCCTGTAAGTGAAGGGAGAGGTAAGAGAAATGGTATGGAAAATTTGGAACTAACTCTAACAAACTACAAAAGAAAACCTCCAATCAAACATGCACATTCAGAAGATTAAGTTGTTATTAACTATCCAGTTTTTGCAACTGAGACAATAATAATCTGTGTAAAATTTTAAGAACACGTACAAATCTTGGACATTTGAGCACCTCATCAGAGAGGGATCTTGGATAACATTAAGCTGTAAATAAATCCCTAAATTCTTGTTAGCTTCCTTACCAAGTCTGAGACTTTCACAGAATGTGGATTTACTTTAATTCCTCAGTATCAATGCCCCCTCAGGAACTTCGCATTTAAAGGTTGACTGATTTCTGGTCTGCTACAATTTTAATACACTTGTATCAAAAAACTTCCAGCATTGTCAGAAGTTCAAAAGACCCTCAACAACAGAAATATCATATGGTGGCTGCAGAAGATTGCCAGGTCTTAAAATGTTAAAAGAGTTGCTTTTTTTTCATGTCACTGGGTATATTTTTAGTCCAGCAGCAACAGCACACTTCTAGTAGCAAATTCCTTATAAATGGAAAACATACAACATACACAGAAGCTAAGAATGTTCCAACCCTTGACATACAGGTATGCTAGTTTTCTCATTAAGACTAGAATTATAAAATTGGCAGTTCCTATAAACAAGCATTTATCAAATAGGAATCTGTTTGCGTTGAGTGGGTAAAAGAATTTGCATTTAAATTTTCTGAATGTATATTTGTGTTTTGTCATGCGCTTGGCATCAATCTATAATTAAACTCATTTCTGTAATCAAATGGCAAGAACTATCATGTTTAAAAGAACAGCAAAAGCTGTGAAAGATTCATGATAGCAGAGTTCATTAAAACTGAATTTAAGTCCTACATAAAACCCCCTGCAAAGATTAATTTCAGTTATATGCCCAAAGGTTACAGACAATTTATGCCCTATTTAAGTCATATTCCACGGCACATTTACAACATTTGCAGTGCTGATTTAAAATTAAACCAGACACACAAGGACTTTTCATTTTAACTTGAAGAGTTAATGCTTTGGAAAAATGGTGGAATAACCATCACTGGAAGATTTTAAAAGCAAGAGAGACAAACATCTGCCAGGAATGATGGAGATATAATTGATCCCACCTTGGGGCAGAGGGATGGATTAGAAAATCTTTTGAGGTTCCTTCCAATCCTATTTTTCTTCATTTCCAAGGTGTGGAAATGGGAAAACAAAGAATCACAGAAAACATCTGAACAACTGAAGGAAAAGTAATTGTATAATTGAGACCAAATTGTTAACTGATTGCAACTTCCATGTTACATTTGGATGGGAATTAGTAATAGACAATAGCGCAGATTAACTGAGACAAGGGAGAGATAAAAACGCCGGGGAAAGCAGAACTCCAAAAGCTGCTGTGGAATTGAAGGCAAATGTTTGCTTGCCACGCGTGTCGCCTCCCCGGAGCCTGTGCACAGCCTGGCTTTGTTTGGAAAACCAGCTCGGGTTTTACCGAGGGAGCCCTGCCTCGGGAAAAGGGAAAACCAGTCACGCATTTCCCGGCTAAATCCTCAAGGTGGGCACAAGCCCAGGCAGAAGTGACAGATGATATTCAAGGATGCAAAAATCGTGTCTGGAAAGGGAGGGCTGCCATGCACCCCTCCACTGCTCCTGCCTCAGCTGTAGGGAGAAGGTGTGAGGGCATCCTTTCAAAATTTAGGTTCTTGGGCCTGTTCTGCTCCAACACTTCTGCCTTCCTGCAGATCAAAAAGGACAAAGCCTCCTTTCCCCCAGAAAGGGCAAGCCTAAAGCACTTTGTGTGTCTAGAGCTAAGTTCTCAGGACTTATTTTTGGGTTATTTTCCTTTACTAAATTATTTGATAAGGTCGTTGTGCAATCAGCTGGGACTGGAAATTCTTTTCCACTCCCTCCATTTGCGGTCATGATGTATTGCAAGGATTTCTAAGATCTAAAATTGTGTTGCTTGTAACTCACAAACTCACAGATTTTTAAGAGCAAGAAATTCAACAGCCTATCTTGCCAATGCTGAGATTTACTGCACTAAGCTCCCCGCAGAAAGACAACCTTAAAACAAAAGGTTTCTTATTGTTAAAGTCAAAATCTTACAGTTATTTGATGCCATTTTGAGAAGAGGTTATAAGAGCCAACCAAAAATATGCATTAAAAAGACAGATTCAGAAGTTCAGAATTTAATTTTACCTTAGAGCAACAGGGATATTAAGATTTTTTTCCATTTATTCCATACTATATTCGGAATTTGTATCAAGGGGATGCAGAATCTCAAGAGAGTGTCCTTTAAGGAATGAGAGATGGAGTTTAGAAGATAAATTCCTTTCCTGACTTGGCCACCAGCTCCTTTGGGACAAATTATTTAATGTTATGAAACACTAGCATTTTGAAAACTGTTGTGCTTTTACTCCCTAAGAAGTATAACTGAAGGAAAAGAGTGAAGAATCAATGATACAAACTAAATAACAGGTAGCTGTAGATTCGATGTGACTTAAATTTGGGAAACAACAGTTTTCTGCAGTCTTTGAGACCATAGAAAATGTGTGCAATTAAGGAATGTGCAACAAAGCTTACGAAGACAAGGTGACTGTGCAGAGTCTTACACGTGTGGAGCCACAGTGATGCTGAAGAAGGGCTCAAAAGTGAGTTTTCCTGTTTAAAGGAAATGAGAAAATCCATTTCACATGCCCCGTTATCACAGTCAGGAACGGTAGCACAGTACACGCAGCTTTCCCTGTCAGATCCTCAATCTGCCCCAAAGGCTGCACTGGAAGTGATGAGGATGATGATGGTGGCAGGGACCCTGAATCATCCACAGTTCATGTACCAAGAGCATCCTCTCATGGCTAAGGAGGACTTGAGCAGGTGCTGTAATGTAAAGAATCAGGGAATTAAAGCACAAATGCACTGTGTACTTTTGGACTATCCTTCGCCATTATTTATTCCCTCCTTCTCGAAACAGAACAAAATAATTTGCCAGCATTTTCTTTATTTTGCCATAGTTGCCAATATGATATCTCCATTACAATACCAAAGTTGGAGTTAAAAACAAAGGGAAAAAATCTCTATCAGGTGGCATTAGTCAATAAATACAGAAAAACCAAGAACAAAGCATCCATACTGCACTGAATCTCTCTCCCTGCCTTTCCTATCTTCATTTATTTTAGCCTACCCCTATTTGCACTCTTTGTATAGGAAACAGGCACTGAGCACTTGGAAGCAGAACATCTAGGCCATGGAAATGTCAAAATCTGATCAAAAAATTGAAACTGGCAACAGCTTCTCTCTCCACCTGCCTAATGCCTAACATGAAAAAGAGGGGGAGAGAGAGGACATTGCATTAATGGACACGTTATTGTAGGCATCAAACACTGTGGCTAAAATTATCCAGCAAACACAAGTCTAAACTGTAAACTGGTCAAGTAAGAGGGGCTAATAAACCTTTTCTGTTGGTTGGAAAGTGGAGACAAGTAGTTATTGGCTAGGTGCTCTGCACAGCTGTAAAGTGTGAGGGACTCGGGAGGCATTGTGGCTCAGACACTGAGGGATTGAATGTGACTGCATAGTGCTGAATAACTTGTTTGTCGTTCATGTGAACAAAATGTGGAAGTAGATCGATGCTTTTCTCCATAATATGGGTTCTCTGCTAAGCACAGTAAATCTCCGTCTCACTACAATGGTGTGAGATCATTCATGCCATTAGTTTCAATGACACTGACTCTATACTGCATGCAGTTTGCTGTTCTCTTTCCTCACTATAACAAAGCCTGAGAGTGCCAGCTGCCTCTTGAGCCTTAAAAAGAAAGAAAGAGAGAGAGAGACTTTTATTTACCATGATTTTGATTGGTTAATTTCTCTCTATTATTTTGTTGCTTCCTCCCATATGAAAAAATGCATTGTGGTCCAAACGAACGCACAGGAGAAAGGCCGCTCAGTGAACATGCAAAACGTGAATCACCAGCCAGCAATGACACTTTGAACATGGAGCATAGCACCACCATCAGCCTCGGTTTTTACTCCAAATATCACAGATTTCTTTTGTTTTCCCCCTTTTGCAGCTGGGGCTGGGATCCCCATCTCCTCTGCCGCGCTTCAGTCGAGCCGCGCGCACGCAGCACTCGGGGTTTTATGAGTGTAGTATTTTAATTGTTGTAGTACAAGGCTGGCACGTGAATGAAAGCCAGAGTCCCGCCAGCTACAGATAGGACTGAGCTATAAAGATAACCGTGCAACAGAGGCATTTTCAGACCTTTTTAATGGCCTCTGGCTCTAGTGCTGTGCCGTTTAATACAACCGTGCTGTGCTGCTGGCACTCCTGCAGAAAAGATTGCCAGGGTCCCCCTTCCCCTCCCTGCACTGCCACCCCTGGGGCTGCAGCTTGTCCCCCCAGTCTAGCTGCGTGCTAGAACTTTGCCAATACCACGCCGAGTTAGGATGCAGTCCCTTGAAAAATCAGAGTAGAGGATGACAGCAAAGTCAAAGAGGGAAAAGGTTATGGCGCACACATTTTAATTCAACTCAGTGAGCGCATCCCCACAAATCTGGTCTTTAAAGGTAGACTGAAAAGGCTCAGGTAGAAGACATCCAAATTCTGAGGGCATGTTCAAATATCTGGTCTTTAAAGGTAGACCAAAAATGTTCAGGTAGAAGACATCCAAATTCTGAGGGCATGTTCAAATATCTGGTCTTTAAAGGTAGACCAAAAATGTTCAGGTAGAAGACATCCAGATTCTGAGGGCGTGTTCAAATGCATTGGGCTATACACTTCGTGTTTCAGATGATGCCTCGGTCCACACACTTGTGTTCCAGATGCTTTCAGAAAGTGTTTGGTGAGACCCTGATCAATAACAGGAACAAAAGTTGTCTCTTTATCTGCTTGCATTATTTAGAAAAACAGCAGGGGTTGAGACAAAATGTACAGAAAGGCCAGAAAGTTTTACTTTAAGAAAACAACCTTTTGTGTCTTCCTATCATGACCAGCTGGTTAAACTTGGACAAGTTACTACATCTCTCCATACCCCAGATTACTCAGCTACAAAACAACCTGAAGAGTAAACAGCTCCCTTGACTGAAGGGATGAAGTGGTTAACATGGAGAAAACACACTTTTTACATTAGGTATGCAATGTATTTATGCTGTTCCTGATCTCCTATAAGGACTTGGGCAACACTGAGGAATTAACAAGGGGACCTGGCACTGGTCTGACTACCCCGAGTGCTTGGGCGTGAGCAACAACAATCCATCTGTTCCATTAGCAGCCAGACAAAGCCAGCATTACATAAGAACCACAGTAATATATTGGCTTATTGGGAAACTGGATCCAGAGCCCATTATATGCAGCGTTACAGCACTATATAAATGCATATTAATAACAGCACACGGCTTGGCACGTGTTAGCTTTGAAAATGTGTGTATTTTTCCAATAAACGGTCATGGCAGCTTTTTCAAAATTGATACAGGCTTCTCAGTTTGAAAAAAAAAAATAAAAAATTTAAAATCAGCTGTTGAAAGAACCCCACCCTGGATACACATTTGCCCAGCATACTGGAACAGCATCTCCTGGGTAAATAACTCATGGTTTTTGACATTAGTACATGTTCCAAAGTATGTATTTACCTGATGGACCATAACAGCCCTGAAGGAGCCTGTCTAGTCTACTGGGTAATATCTGATGGATTTTTCTACAATTAGTATGCATGCCACTAAGCATCCTAAATCATATAAATAGTGCACCTTTTAAAAAGCCAAAAAAAAAAAAAATTCAGACAATCCAAAACACACAATGCTTTGGACCACAATGCGTGGGCAAGCTAAATAGTTCAGGGGTTTGCAAAATAGAAGCAAGGACAGATAGATATTTTATATTCAGTTCCACTGTAACGTGAGCCAGAATTTTGAAAAAATGAGCTGAATTCTCTCCTGGTGCCAGAGACCCAGCTACCAAAAATATTTCACAGGGTTTTGCAATAACCTCATGGTAACTACTCACTTAATCCACTGGAAAGAGTGAAACTCAAAAGCAGCCTCAGAGAGCTTTGCCCCTGTGGTCTCCAGTTTCTCTGCAGCCCTGGTCTGGTGTCGTGTGGGCACTCACAGCTCACACCTCGTGCTGAAGGGAAAAGGTTCTCCGGTGATTTCACCCTGATGCACACAAATAAAGCCTTGACACGTCTCTGAGTGCTCTCAAACAAGGATGAGTTTCACCTCTCACCAGAGAGGCAGGGAAGGAAGAGGCCATTGTAAAACACTCGTGCTTTGCTCTCTGTAGGAAGGAGTTTAAAGGGAAGGGGACACCCATTATCATTCTTCACAATGCTTACATTTGCTACAGAAGGAGTTTGCAGTTCAAAAAAAAAACCAAACAAAGCCCTTAAAAGGGTGTAACCTTTTCCTTTAATTAGTGGCTTGTATTGTTGTGCTTTGCTTGCTGTTGTACAGTCACCCAAAGAAACTGTCAACTAAATAGAATCTGTGGGCTTCACCTTTTCCGATGACAAAATGTAATCACAGAAGAACGTTTTTGGTGTTATTTGTGGAAAGCCCCATGGGATGCCTGTCATTCCACGTTTCAGGCAGCTATTCATGCCTTACATCCTCACAACTTTCAGGTAAACATGCCACAGTCATCCCTGCCATTAGGATCCCAAATTGTACTTTGAGTGTAAAGTATTAATATTTCCATCTAAGCTACTGCTATATATGAAATTCATTACTATCTGCTAGTCTATGGTCTATGCTCCATTTAAGTTCCACTTAACTCCCAATTGAGAACCCAGAGCAGGCTTTATGCCTTCTTTAAGGTCTATTTGAGGTGTGAACTTTATCCAAGGAATACAATTCCACGCTCTCAAACCTTTTACCATATCCCCAGTAAGCAGAAAGCTAAATGGGATTCGTTGTGTACATAACAAAATAAACAAATCAGTGAATGGGAAAGATGTTAACAGTGGTGGGCTTTTCCTAACTTCCTTTCCTTAGGTGATGAGGACACGTTACTTTTCCTAAAGCCCCGCCATGGCTGTGCAGCACTTCCAGATAGATCCAAATGCAGCCACAAGAGATGTTTAAGAGCACGACTGCACTGCTCTCCTCCCCAAGCCTCTGAAATACTTGACATTGAGCCTGAAAATCCAGCCAACAATCCCAATGTTCAATTCGTGCTCCAGAACGTGTCTTTATGTGGGTTTACACCCTAATTTAAGTAGCACTCAATTAATTACATTTCTATTTAAGCCTCTAATAGGCATCTTCTTGAATTTCGCCAGTATTTTCATTTTCACCACCAAATATTAGGGCCAGACATCAGTTTTAACCTTCTGCATTTTTTTCATAAGGATCTACTGTCTGCCTGAGTTACTAGAACTTCTGGTAGTGAAGTCAAGCCCTAGTACATATCACCACACAACTTTACAGGAAACTCAGTCTGAGTGGAAGATGGATGCATACATGAAAATCCCTTCAGAATAAACCTTTCAAAATACTGAATTCTTATTAACAGTATGAATATCTCCAAATTTACACCGAGGAACAAAACAAGCATCTCTACTTCCTTTAAAATAAACACTCAGCCTCATAAATTGTTTCTAATTTACCAGCAAGGAATGCAACTGGCATGCTACTCCTGTTTATGACCTTGCAAGACAAATTTTCACTGCTCAAAACTGGAGCAAATCCTTTCTGCTCTGCCCTTCTCAGCTGTCACTGACTTTTGGTCTTCTAAATTGTGAACTCTTTGAAGTAGGAGGCATATTATTCAGAATACTCAGAATCTACCCACAAACATCAATGCAGTATTTGGATTTATCATTTGGAGACCAAGAATCGAGAAACTCAAAGAGCAAATGATTGATTCAGGATTTTTTTTTCAACATATCGATGAAAAATTTAATCAAAAACAAAGAGCACAAAGAACAGATACATAACTGCAGTAAAATCTTGCCTGTGAATATCTCATTCCTCTGGGTGCCCGAAGAACAGCATGAATAAACCTCAGCTACCGTAACACAGACTAGAAAAACGGATTTGAATGTAAGGCTCCTTTATGACTGGAAACTATTACCGCCAGATTCCATTTCCACAGGTCCCCGAAGGGAAGCAAGAGGCTCTTTCCATGTGCACGTGGAAAAAAGCAGCCTGGAGTGACCACTCAGAGCAGCCTGGAGTGACCACTCACTGCAGCCTGGACTGACCACTCAGAGCAGCCTGGAGTGACCACTCAGTGCAGCCTGGAGTGACCCCTCACTGCAGCCCGGACTGACCACTCAGTGCAGCATGGACTGACCACTCAGAGCAGCCTGGAGTGACCACTCAGAGCAGTCTGGAGTGACCACTCACTGCAGTCTGGAGTGACCACTCACTGCAGCCTGGAGTGACCACTCACTGCAGCCTGGAGTGACC
>VZRO01003959.1:159472-185385 GCA_013397915.1 Daphoenositta chrysoptera | reverse complement strand
TGGGGTGACCACTCACTGCAGCCTGGAGTGACCACTCAGAGCAGCCTGGAGTGACCACTCACTGCAGCCTGGAGTGACCACTCAGTGCAGCATGGACTGACCACTCAGTGCAGCCTGGAGTGACCACTCAATGCAGCATGGAGTGACCACTCACTGCAGCCTGGAGTGACCACTCAGAGCAGCCTGCCAAAAATGACAAAGCACTTCCACCCGGACACTGGGCAGAAGGGACCTTTCCCAGTTTCTCTCTGGCCTGTGCTGGGTTTACAAAGCTGCAGCTGATTTTGCTGCACGCCCCTCCTGTCTCTGACAAGCCTTTGCAAGCAGACACAATGTCAAGGTTTTCATGCTGCTTCAAAAAAAACCCCAAAACAGCAGCTCTAATAAACAGGACTATGAGCTGCAGCAAAGGAGAGGCCATGTGCAGGTTTAAATTCATAAAGCAGCCAGGCAGGTAGCAGGGAAATTATAAATCACATCGTTTTTAGTCACAGGGGTGTACTAGTGAGAGGGAAATGAGGACAAAAGCAAACATTTCGGGTTATAGCTTCTGGATATTTCATTAACACAATACATACTAAAATCAAACAGCAATTCTTTTGACAATTAGTATGTCTAGGTCAGTAGGGGTTTTTGGATGAATGCTAGATTTGGTTTGGTTTAGGTTACAGTATTTGATTCATTTCTTTTTCTCCTTTTACAGAATGATTCAAAATTCGAAAAACCCCGTAAGTGAAAAGTGATAATCTGCTCAAATTAAGAACACATATCTTATTTGTCAGTGAAAACTCTGTCACTTTCTTCAGCTCCACACGATCATAATTAGTCTGAGCAGCCTGGTGCCATCCAATTTTCACCCCAGCAAAGACATTTTCATAAGTAATGCCCTGAAGTTGGGATACCAGTACAAACATTTCTGCTTATCAATCAGAGCTTCCAGCTGGAATTCCAGCTTCCACTGCAATTTAATCCTGCAAGGATCTTGCTCAAGACAGTGCTGGTCAAATGTTCCACATCATCATTACAGGTTTCCATTCATGTTTTCTTAATAATATATACTGGCACTGCTCACTCTGAACTCACAACAATTGCCATCAGCTGGAATTCGCAGCACATTATTATTATTTTCTTATCTATTTGTCATTCAGGCACTTTTTTCATCATCTCAAATTCTTCACCTTAGCAAAGGAACTGCTGGGTGAAGGACCATTTATGGCTGCTACACAAGACTGGGGGTCAGGGAGTGTTCCCAGTTTGTGCCAGAGGTTTCCTCTGTCAGTTCCAATAACTGACACAACTTCCCTCCTACAGAACATTCATGAGAATTCACTAATGTTTGAAAAAATCTTTCATCCAAAGTAGGAAGCTGCTATAAAATAGTTGATATTTTAAGCTCATTTTGTTGTTTTTTTTAATGCTAGGTCCATGAGATGCATTTCTCACTCTGGAAGAGATCATTGCAAGGTACCAGATTCTATTTTAATGGCAAATTCAAGTCATTACCTACATCAAATTCTTAATTCTGACTGAGCTGCAGGTGGAAGAATGGAGCAAAGGAAAAAAATGTGGGTTTAATTAACATTATAAGAAAGTTAAATTCACCAATATGCATTGGATGTCTATGTGGAGAAAAGGAAAAGACCATGAAAGAATACTCTGGGCTGTTACTGAAATATTTTAAGGGTTTTGTTGGGTTTTTTTACCTAGAAATTATTCCAACAACTCCCCTTCCAAAAGACTAAAAATAATTTGAAAAGCGTACAAGTTCATGGAGATCTCTAGGAGTGAGATGGTCAAATGATACCCTTTTATGTGGAAAGGATATTATTCATTGTGATAAGTATTTTTAATAACAAAATAACTACTGTCCACTCAATATTAAGAAAATATTCTCACCACTTACCTAGTGTTGTGCCCTTTGTATATCTTTGTGCCACCACAAGATACAATAGAAACGAGGTGGGGGGGGAATAAAAAGCAGCCAATTTTTCATGTGTGATTTCCCCTCACCATCCTTCCTGGCTCTCATTAATAGCCTCCATTGTTTACCTTAATCTGCTCTGTGAACTCATCTGAAACACAGGTATGGAAGAAAGCAGCAATTTACTTGTAACCCAACCAGCTGCCTGCAGCAAAATCGCACAGCCACATTTCAGAGAACAATCTGCTCTTGCAGGAGGGGAGAGGGAGAGAGGGAGATGGGGGCCAGGAGAGAGCGAGGGAGCAACTTCGTGCTAAGGTAACGCTCTCTCCCCTCCTTGTGGTCTCAAAATGTTCTTGCTGGCTGAAGGCAGAAATGTGAATCTCATGCAGTTCTTCATTTCAGGCTAAGTCTGCCCTCAAAGAGATGCAAATCTAATGGAGTTACTAATAGAACGCAATTATATCTCGGAATTGTTTCTGCAAGGCACATTTGTGTGCTCATGTATAAAGGGCAGGGAAGATGCTTGCAAGACACGTTTGTTAAAGAGCAACAAATAAGCACATTTGCTGTAGTTTGCAAGAGCAATTGCCAGATATTATATCATTAAGAAATGATTTTCCACCACGAGATTTGCATGGACAATAGACCCTTTAATCTCCAAGCTGCTGTGGAGATCTCAATAGCTGGCACAGGTAGTGACTGAATTATGTAAAGCAAGCTTTTAGGGTTATGCCAGTTCCCATTGGCAATCACCCACATCAACAGTGAAAGTGGCTTTTGGTACCAACCTGAGCAAAGATGACCGAGGTGATAATGACTTATCGTTCTACTCACAGCATCCCGAATGACACTGGCAAGTGCAAAAACTAATACCAATGCTGGCAAGCAAAGGGGACACATACAGCGTTCCTGTCATCATTTTTAATTACAAAGGATTCATTCATTTAGTACCACATGGCAAAATTACATTAACCCGTCTTAATTATCCATTTACTTTACATTTTACTTGATTATTTCGTGGCTGCAGGTCTAAAGGAGGAGGCAAACTCCCTGCTCTAGGGAATGAGGGGAGCAACATAGGAAAGGAAATCTGAGAAAGCAGCACAATGTTTGATACACGACAGGTTAGTCCCACGGGTTTAGGAATTTGTTTTAGCTGCAGGCAAACACCCTCAGCACAGGAAACACCAAGTTTGCAATGGCTCTTGTGCTTTTTCTAAGCAGCCTGGCCAAGTGCAGGAGTGTGAGTTATTAGCAGAGGAAACTGGATTAGGAAACAGAGATGCACAAGGTTATTTAGGGTAAACAGCAGGAAGAACCTACTAAATAACTCACCACGTGGTAGGGAGTTCATTCCAGCACATCAGCCGTGACACAGGCACTAGAATTCCAGCAGCACAGTCAGAAAACAAACAGACAGCAGATACTGTCAGGAGTCAGGCAGGAAAGGAACAACATTCCCTGGTAAACAGCCCGTGATGTGCCCACAGGTCAGATACTGCAATTTTGGTTTCCCTGCGTCTTATAAATTCCAAAATGGAAAAAGGAAAGTAATAATCACGATCAAGGGCACAGACCAGCTTCCACACAATGAATAACAAGATAGTCTGAGAGTGCTCAGCCTGGAAAACAGGGAATTATGAGGCACATGTGGTTAAGATCTCCAAAATCATGACTGGCATGCAAAAGATGAACAGCCAAAAATTGCTACCTGTAGCTACCAATACAAGAACTAAAAAATTAATCTTGCAGGTGACAAATCTAAGACTGATAAAAGGAGATATTTCTTCATACAGTGTTGTGTAACCCAGGGAATTCCTTACCACGGGACAGATCTGTTTGTGCCTGTTCAAAAAGAGTAAGTGGAAAACTTTGAGAAATAAAATTTCTAATATTTCTTGTTTCTGCACTTGGGAGAATATTTTGAAATAGTGTTTCACTATTAAACTTACCAGGTTCTTTTTCTCCCCCACTACCAGACTCAGTGTACTTCAATAAGTGCACCTCTGCTCCAGCTCTGCACACCACTTGTATTGGAACCCTGAAATTTAGACATTTGAATTTCAACACTTTAAATTCCTGCTGGAGCACTTGAACAGATTAAAACCAAAGCCTGAATCTTCATTAACTCCTGTAAGTTTCAACCTAGCTCATCAAGGTTTTTCTAGGAGGTATTGGGGACGGTGTCTTAAACAAACAAATAGTTGAATTTTCAGAGCACACTGATACAATGAATGGAGTTTCATGAAATGTTGGTATTTTGGTATGGCTGGTGACTCAATAAATAAATAAAACCAGTTCCATTCAAAGAAATTTTTACATTTGTTATTTTTTTTCTGGTAAGACAAAGACTAAAATGTTTGTGCTCCATGTGCCACATTCCACAAAAGATATTATTTTCAGCCCATTGTGAAAAAAAAGCAAAGGAAATTGAGGGTTTGACTGGCAAAGCTACTAAACATCAGAGCTGCTCAGTGCATTCATCAATCCTGTTATGAAAACACTCGCTCAGGTCTTTCCATTCTCTCCTCTAGCCCATCAGAGCCTAAATTTAGGGGACCCGTGACCCAGCCAAATGCCTTCACTTCCTATGTTTTCCCATTGCAACCCTACAGAGCAGCAGCTGTGGTAGGTATCCTACATCTGCCTTCCAGCAAACCCCAACCAAAAATCCACTGGTTGTACTTTTAACCTTCAGAACAACGATGGCTCTGCTTAGGACAACAGCTCGGGAGCTGCTGCCCCAGGGCATTTTGGAGGGGAGGAGGATGGACAGCGAGAAGGAAAAATTCCACTTTGTCATGTTGATACGGATCCACTTCAAATATTTACGTTATGGGATGAAAGTTAGAATTTGCAACCCCTTAAACAGAATCATTGTAAAAGGACACATATTCCTTCTTTAAAATCCACATTGTTTCCTTGATAACTTTGTATGTACAATGAAACAGATTTAAAAGGGAGAATCAAATGTGCCTTAACCTCAAATACCACTGACTTGGTGGTCACCTGCTCTGCTGAAAATCGGGCTTGTTTCCACCTCCCTGCTTGATTCCAGTGCGTTGAACCATGACCTCCCGTTTGCCAGAAAACATTTCCTGCACACTAGCCGTTGGTATTTGATTTAATTTATAAATGATTTTTTTGTTAGGCCAATGGATCACTGCCTCTCTTCTACTATGCTAGAGATAAAAATTGTTGACCCAATCTCTGTGCAGCCAAATACAATGAACCTCAGTGTTAATGACACCAGGAAACTCAATGCATGTTCTGGATTATTGCAATTCCAGTTCAGCAGCTTCACATAATTTCTCAGACTCAAACAACCAAATTCATTATGTGGCTCCATTCATAAAACCCTGCTGCACTTCATTCTGGTCGATATCTCGGGGCCTGGAGATAAGATATGGATTTAAAGAACTCTGGTCAGATCTGCATGAGCAGTTTTTATACTTGACAAAATGGAAATGCAATACCCAAAGAAGTCCTTTCAGACACTTCTGTCCCTGCCCCACCTAGGGATAATACGATCCTGTGAGGACTGGTAACAATTAGTTTAATAGGAAGCAGGAGAAACAATTGCTATTGCTCCACCTCCTAAACTACTGCATTACAATGTGGTTCTCAGTATCTGGAGTGTTTCACAGATAAATTGTTTATTTATTTAAGTCATGATTAAAGCACTGCATTCTATAAAACCAGAACAGCGGGTGAGAGGAGGCAGCCTGTTCTCTTTTCCTCAGAGTAAGGATACCTTCAGAATAACTGGGTGTCCTTAATCAATGCTTAAAACGGACTCACAAAAATTTATTGCAAGGCTTCATTTTTTATTCCTGTCTTTTTTGGGGGGCACAGGCTCTGACAGAGAAGATCAATATATTGTAAGAAAATCGCAAAGCATGGGTTTTATAGGCAAGGAGACACAAATCCTTTGGTCTCATTGAAACACACACAAGCTGGGGAAAAAATAGTGGCAGAAATAGTTGAGGAAATGAACATAATTAGCATATTCTTGAAAAAGTGATACATACATGCCCACATAATTCCCATAGTCTTTGCTGCATGGAGCACCCCTTTCCTGATAGTTCCACTGGGGTCTACCTGGAAGCAGCCCTGGCTTGTGGAGATGAGAGTCTGCCACGGCACCACAGGCTGCAAGACTCTGAAGAGTTTAAATAAACTCGATTTCACACTAAGCTATTCTTCCCGCAGGCTATGTACAAACCTTTATCTGAGTTCCCACCACACCTTCGCCTGGGAATGGTTAGCTTCCCCCCGGGGTCATTTGATACGGAGCCCCTGCTTTATATACACAAACACCCACACCTTCATTATCCTGGTGCTTTGCTCTCCTCGGGGCTCGCAGTTCTCTCTGTCCCAGAGATAAGGAGGAGGCCCGAGGTGCTGCAGTGTGACTGCAGAGCTCAGGCCAGCAGCACTGCAAACCCCAGGCGTTGGCAGAGGTGTTGCTTGAGGAAGTCACCCACTTCCCTGGCAGTGCTGCAACTCATCCCTACCCCAAACCTGCTCTGGGGCTGCATGTGCCTTGTTAAATAGACACCCTAACCTGGCTGGGGGAGTCCTTACCTGCCCCCAGCTAACCCTATCCTGCTCTTTCCAAGCCAAAGTGCTACAAAATCTTCCACTCAGCATAAACTGAAGGGCTCAGGACAGTGACAGATGCAATGGCTTTGCATTCCCAGGAGAAGATCCTGTTCGATTTCCCTCTGTGCTCAGCAAGGTCAGCCTAGCCCAAATCAAGAACACTGCTTTCAATAATGCTGGA
Source organism: Daphoenositta chrysoptera (assembly GCA_013397915.1). Lineage (NCBI taxonomy): Eukaryota > Metazoa > Chordata > Aves > Passeriformes > Daphoenositta > Daphoenositta chrysoptera. The sequence goes on along the minus strand of VZRO01003959.1, from coordinate 178,675 downwards.
ATTTTTCCCTTCAAACTCCAAAGTGCGATTAGTTTTAGACACAGAACAGAGTGATCCATGGTAAGAGAGTCCATAAAAACCCATGTTGAGTGACAAAAAGCCAAAGAGAAGCTGAACCACGGGACAAGCTGGATGCTGCATTCCAGTCACCTCCAACAACGGCAATAAAGATTTGAATTGTGATCACCCGGAAACAAATTTGCTTCCTGAGAGTTTGGGCTCTTCTCAGAGAGGGTTGGGGGTTTTTTTAGTGCATAGAAGAAGAAAAGGTGGATCACCAGGCAAGCAGAGGTGTCCCTTGCAGCCTGTCAAAGTTCAGCAACTGAAGGAAAGGTCATCCCATGCACGAGAGTTATGCAGAGCTTCAAGACTTTAAATAGAAAAGAGTTTATGTAACCCTGGTGCCCAAGTGCTTCCTCATGACAGCCTCTCACAGCCAAGCCATCAAGGTTGGGAAGTGTTACCTGTTGCCTTTAAGGGGTTCTTATAGCCACATTTATATCAATTATATCAATTTTATGCAATTATATCAACAGGTAAGGTATAAGGTGTAATAGCTGGTGGATTTTTTTAATGTTTTACAAGAGGAGATGCAAACACCCAATCTACTTTTATGCTGTGGTTTATAATATAGTAACAGCATAATTCTGAGGGATTTTCATTCTCCCAATCAATGCAGCAATTGGAAATTTCTGTTGATTTTCCAGTGCTCCATGAGAAGACAGCACAGCTGGATTTTAGAAGACTGATATTTACCAAAAAGATAAGCTGATAGCAACAATTCATGAATTTTATAAGACTACATAATAAGTTGTTCTATTTCACTAGAAATTCTTCTTTTTCTGAGTTAAAAATCAAGTCCTCCCCACAAATCTAACATAAGAGATGCCTAAAAACATATCTACCATGTTCAGATGAGAAGTGCATCTCTCCATGGTTTAAGTGTTCAAAAATTATCTTCACAAGCTACATTCAGGATTTTCATTAGGAAGTACCTTATCACTGTAATAACATGAGATTAAATAATTGAGAAATTCACCCTAGAACCAAAACAAACCTGAGAGTTTACATATCCACTTGAACTGAAATCATAGATTTCGCAAACTAGATTAATCCTTCAGCCACAGTTAAAGCCTTATTTTATGATGGGGATACATTCAGTGTATTTCTGACTCAGTACAGCTGGGTATTAAATCTATAATCAAAGTGATCATTAGGATATGATGCATAGCAAATGCACAGACATCCAAAGAACATGAAAAACACTATCAGCTCCTTCATGAGCATCTTCAGGTCTCCAGTGAATTCCCCATCTTAAGGAGTTATCTGCTGTTGAAATATACATTCATTTCACCAGAAGTAAAAGAGATATGAGCAGATTTGAGCACAAAAATCTATCAGCTCAGATGTTTCTATCACTGACAGTCGTTTTTTCTCAAGAACAGCTGAGGCAATGACTCAGAATCAGCTGAGGAGAGCCATTCCATCCTTTTGAAAGCTCCTGCAGTCTGGGGCAGGGGTGAAGGAAAGAGAGAGGGGAGAGGACACTGACAATTTACCAGCTCCATGGGTCATCAAGAAATCAAAGCTCCAAATCAAAGTCCATGGCAGCGTGCATATGAAAAACCTCTGCCTTTATACAGGAGAAAGAAATTGGTGACTACTGGCTGAAAAAAAAAAGAAAAAAAGGTTGGCAAACTCAAGAACTGTCTTTACAGTATTCTTTGCATACCTTGCATTTGTTGAATGGTTTCCAAAACTAAAGCTTTCCCATGGGAAGGCAAAGAAACAATAGCAATTTCTTCTGAATGAAGCTCTCCTAAAGCCACAGAGTAAACATACAGTATGTGACCTGAAAGTTTGCTTTTAACTGTACAAGTGGCTAATTACATAACTAATCAAAATACCTTCAAAAGCAATTCCTAAGGGAAGGCTAAAAAAAAAAAAAAAAGAGAGAGAGAGAAAGGAAAAGAAAAAGGGAAAGAAAAAATAAAAGCAGCCCGGCAAAGAGAGGTGGTGATTGATAACCTGTTCCACTGTACGAACGTGTATGTGTGTGCACATACATCCAAGTTTAATGATGTTAAACAGATTTATTGCACTTCTGCACAGGACTGTGGAACTCGCAGGAAACCTGCATTCTACCTGAGATGCCAGGGCAGGTTGAGGAGATGGATATGTACGTGACACAGGACATAGGACTCCTGTTCCGACAGGGAACACGAGCTGCTGACGTGGCAGACGTGGAATGCGTTTGCTGCGTGTCCTAGGCACACTTCTCAACATCAAACAGTGAAATGGTTTGAGTTTCAAGACTGGTTTTGAGAGGTGGAAGTGTTTGCGGAGTACAAATTGTGTCTTAAAAATTAGGGGGATGGAGCAAAATTTGTTTCTTTACTGGGGAGACACGGTATGTGCTCACATCTCACGCGTGCCCTCCGCAGCCATGGAACTTGTGGAATTAAAGAGAAGCAAAGCTTGTTTGGTATTGATTCTTAAAGAAAACTAAGAGCAGTTCACACCTTATAAACCCTGGGGCTCTGTCTTTTTGAGGCACCTGTATTACAGGCAGTAAGGAATTTAAATAGTTTTGTGCCTAGTCCATACAAGTGTTGAATTACATGACAATTTAACAAAACTCTCCATTTCTGTGCAAAGAAATGGTGGCAGGTTGAGGTGTCTCGAGTTTTGTTCCACCACCACCATTCCTTGTGTGCTGAAGGCAGGGTTAGCTCAGGCATTCCCTGACCCCTACTGGCAGGGCTGGCCCTGATTTCTGCCTGTAGAAGGAAACAGAGGGGGAAAATACACTTTATGGCTTTAGGAATGCCAAGAGGATCGTAGAAAGAATTTGAAAACCAGACAAAACATTTTGCAGGTAGAAAAGCCTTCTCTGGAAACTATGGCAGGCTGAAAGTGTACCAGGGAGAAAAATTGAGTTGGGATCCTCTTTTAAACCCTCTCCTGATCAGAGAGATCCACCTGAGGTTTATTTACCCACCGCTAAAAGAGATAAATTCATCCGCCCTAGGCACAGCTCAAGGAACTTCACCTTGCTGCACACAGGGTGTCAAAAGCATCCACAGAGCATCAAGCAGAGCCCCTGGTTTGGCTCAGCCCAGCCCAGCAGCTCCTGGGGAGGACTGGGGAGAGGTCCTGGTGTTCACCTCGTGCTGTTTTATCACCCACTCCAGGCTGGAGTGATGAAATTCTTCTCTGGGTGAGGGAGGCCAGGGAGAAGCCTGGAGCATCTCCAGGGTGCTGTGGTTGTTTCTGCTCTGGGAGAAGAGTTGTTCCAGGAGTTCTGCAGGAAAGGGTGCCCAGTAAATTGGTCCAAAGATCCCTCCTTTTCACAGTGTTGCATGGAAGGGGATCAGCATCAGATTGTGCCCAAATCAGCCTCCCCCTGCTGCACAAATGGACAGGATGCAGCTTTGGAGACAGCATCTCCTGAAGGCAGTGGTACAAAACCAGCCCAGTAACTCCACGGTACAACAGCTGAAACAAGCCCTGAAGCAAATGTCATCTACACTGCTGCCAGCAAGCTAAAATTCATACTTGACACGACAGTTTTTCATATTTAGACAAATTTTCAAGGAGCTACCGAGAATGAGTTCAACTAGAGCTGGACATACTTTTTCATCATAATGAAAAGTCAACAAATTTTCCAGTAGGCATTAAAAAAGAAAAAAATCCTATTTTTGATCATTATATCTCCAGAAGGGCAAGCTAAGCTATTGCAATACCCACCTTAACTGGAATAAATCCGTCTCCATTCACTGAAATAAAGTCAGTGTTTTTCTATGGGACAGTTATTTACTAAAAATCCATTTAAAATCCTAACTAATGCATTTGCCTTGCAAAATCTGGTTTGGATTATTCCAGCAACTAGCTGATCATGTATATTTAGCTGGAAAATATACAGCCCTGAAAAAAACATGAGGGGAAACCTGGAGATGTACAATATAATTATGAAGACAGACTGCCAGTACATCCAACAGAACAGGCCAATGTCAATATTCTTAATGAACTGCATTTTCTTCCACATGTGGCCAAAAAATAAAAAATATATCTTTTTAGAACCTATTTCTGTCCCCAAAACCAGTCTCCTAGACTCATCCCCCTCACCCCCAGCCCGAGAAGGTCTCTATTATAAATATCCATCTTTCTATGCAAATATCAAATCTCTTAGCTCTGGGTTAACTAGCAGACATTCCACATTTTCTGACATCATTCTGACTTTTGTATCAACTATATTTCCTGCTAGAAAAAAAGTAAAAAATCGTTTGGGAAATACATTTGTTGTCAAGACAACTTCCAGCACCGAATGCCCAAACTGCAACAGATCAGATTTTTCTGGAGGTTTCTTTTCCAAAAATGGAAGGCTTTGCTTGCAGCATCTCCAGATACATCTTTTTGCAAAATCATAGAACACTTAAGGTTGAAAAAAGCCTCTGAAATGCTCTGTTTCCTGCTGCATCTAAAAAACAATTCTCAATCATGATCTCCTCTGATGCCAGGAGACTTTGCTTCCCTGCTAGGGCAGAATCTTTGTGCCCTGCTGAGTGCCACATTCTGAACCAAGAGCGAATCAGGAACAGAATCTCAACACTGTAAATCAAGTAAGGTGGAATACTTGTGAGTGGAGAAAGCAAAAGCCTGGGAAAATTCCTCTGGCTTTAATGGGCCTTGAATTTCACCAGTTTTTGTTTCTGTCATGGTGCTTAGTTCATCGGAATTAGGCAAGCCACTTAACTTCAGAAGTAATAAAGAGTTTTGAATATTTAACTCAAAAGCTTTGCTCTCACTGTTGTGTGTGCGGCCACGCATGTTTTACCTTCTGGAGGCTGCCCACAAAAATGAAGGAGGGACTCACAATGGAAACGAAAACGAGGAGAAAAGTAAAATATCCTGTCTGTACTACAGCCCTGGACAAGGCTTCTTGCCTCAAAGGGACCCTCTGCAGCTTCCTAGCCAGGGGTCCACAGGATCTGCATCCCCTCGTCTGACTTTTTGGGGAATTATTTCACATCCTCCCTCTCCAGCCTCTGAACTTACTGACGCGAGATAAACTTTATCAGAATTCATGTTGACCTTCCTCTCTTTTGAACTCTGAAACATTGATTAACTTGTAAGTTATGTAGCAGGGGGACAACTTCAATAACGCCCTTATGGGTACTTTCCTCCTGACTGGCTATTTCAGCACTTGTAACTCTTTAAAAATGATTACAAGGGCTGTAACTTACTTCCCTCTTTCTTCCAACTCGTGAAAATGGAAAATCTTGCCTGAATATCAAGAAAAAGGTGATTCATTTCTTGTAAGCTGTTAGCTGCTCCCTGGGAATTGCCATTAGCAGCTCGTTGCAAGGAAGTCACTGAAGCAGGGCTAGGCACACTTCAGAAAACAAGCAGGTTGGTGGAGTCATTCTGAGCTGAGTTTTGAGGAAATCCTAGACACAAAAATAAGGTGCTCCAGTATAAAAAAACCCCACAGCTCTAATGCAGAAACAACAAATCCTTGCACGAAAAGAAGAAAAAAAACCAACCAGAATAAAGTATTCATACCCATAATCAACACCTGTAGCTGAGACATAACATTCCACCATTTCCAGTTCCAGGACACAATTTAGCAGCTTGTGTTTGTGTCATACTGAATTACATTTTCTCCATCCTCTCCACCCCATGTAACCCTGCTAATTTTATTTTTTCCTACTCACTGAAGACTGCTTAGGAAACTGATTTAGTGACCATGTCCAGCTATCAGGTACCTGTTTCTATCAGGTACAGACCAAAGGCTCGACCTGCGGGATCCTCCCCAACAGCTCCAAATTATCAAAATCATAGAGGATAATGTACTTTCTATCCCAGAGAAGGGCAGCAGGATTTCTCCTCAGCCTTGCAGTATGATCAAAAGCAGCTCAGGAGTTCCATTTTATATCCTGTTCAGAATCAGGGATTCCAACAGCCCAAATCTGTGAGGAAACATCAGTTTGCAGTATTTTACTGAAGAGCTGGTGTGTTCTTCACAGCATCATAGATCCTTCAGCAACCTCTTGCCTTAGAAAGGTGCCAGAAGATGAAGATAGAGGAGCTAAGAGGACTCAAACACGAGCAGCTGTAGCTGCCATTCTAAAACACTTCAAAAGATTTACATGCAATTTATCAATTCCTAAGTACTACACTCAGGGTCACCATAAACTGTGTTACCATTCTCACAGTGCTGCAAGCTTGTTTTTAAAGAATTCTCCTTCCTTTTGCAGCTCAGCCGTTTCTACCCTGCTGCCTTTCAGGCCTGCCTGGTTACAGAGTTCAAGAGATAATTTTTTGCTAAGAAATAAAGCCAGAAGGAATAATGCCACCAGTGTTATTTATGTAGGGATGGTACATTCCGTGGATGTTTCCACCAAAATTATTTCAAAATGCTTTTTGATATCCCTGTTTCTCTAATGAGCAGAGTCTTGTGTTCACAACTAAAACATAAAAACAGTGTAACATGCACAGAAGCTTTTGTAGTGCCGGCATCACAGCTAACAGGAATTAGTACAAACACATTCTTTTATTGTGACATTACATTTTTGGAGTTCAATGGCCCTTATTATCTCTCAAGGCAAGATGAAGCTTCTCATGATTGACCATGTGCACAATATGACAGCAGAATCAAAGGGAGGTCAGTTATCCACACCCAGTAGGTTCACCCCATCACTCTAATTAATTTTTTTTAATTTTAATTTTTTTTTTTGCGGGATGGGTCAGGGGAATGGGGTGATGACACAAGGTAAAAGAGAAGCCAAATAATATTTTCACGGAAGGTATTAGATCTTTTAAACTTTCACAAACATTTTTACAGTGTAGGGTGTCAAGCTAGTCGTGCCAGTGTCAGGTGGTTCCTACCTACAAAATAGCAAATTTCAGACATTCTTCCATTGAATTCTGAATTTTACCTATAGCCACAGAATACATTAGTTGACTAACATATGGCACGTTTGGGCTAGATTTTTTTTTTCCCATTACTGACTTGGTGAGTTTTGATATCTCTCTTCAAGATGGTCATGCATTATTTTTCAAACAAAGTTGACTGCAAATCCTTATTAGTGTAGCAGGCACTGGGAGCATACAAACTCTCACAAGCCTGGAAAAGCAGAAAGAGCTGCTTCCAGAGCCACAGACACTACTAGAGGGAGCCTTCCCCAAGAGCTAGAACACACAGCCCAAACACCAAAGAGGCAGGGACTGGATCCTCACCATGTGCAGAAGGAAGGTGAGGTATTTTGTTTGCCCACAGCTCTGAAACTTGGCAAGACTGAGAAAGTGCTTTATGCAGCAGATATCACTCAGCTGCACATCTTCCTGGCTGTCACAGCACCCAGGCTGCTGAAAGACACCTGGTGTGTTTATTCACAGGTGAAAGTCACTTCAAATATTTGTTCTCGATTAGGTGTTATTTTTGATATCACCATCTGACTCACCCATTCATAAAGTTTCTTTTCTTTCAGAAGGCAGGGAAGTTAGTGGCGCTTGTATCAATCATTCCAGCTTTGTGAATGAAAAGCTTCCTCACTTCTTATCGCCATCCAGATGTTCAGGGTGTGAACCAGATATCCAAAACTCTAAAACAAAGCAAACCTGTGCATTTTCAATGGAAGAATGCAACCAAGAGCTTCTACTGAGTGACACGAACCAAAAATAAAAATACAGATGACTAAGCACACCCTTGCCAAACAACTTCTGAGACCAATTTAAGAATCAAACACAGCAGTGCCAAAGCTTTGAACTAGAGGAAGCAGATGCTTTTGCTGCTGTGACATGCATTTCCACCCAGCAGGTAGACGGGATGAAATCCGGTCTCATCAGGTCACTAACAAGGATCCAGGGCTAACAGCAGATTGGGCTAAGCCAGCAAAAACAACACTTTTACATATGATTTCCTGATCCATGGAAGCTGGATATTTCCGCTATTTCATCTTCTATTTTTCTTAGGACAAACTGCTGAAAACGAAATTGCGGTGGAATGCAGGCATCTATTCTGATACACAATAGTTTATTGAAATGAGCTGCACAGGAAACATTCCTTCCCTGTATGTATGTACAAACACCAGCACAGGCAGAGGTAAAGACACTCTGCTTGGAAAAATAAAGGTGATGCAGGTGGGGTTAATCCCTGCTTAAATATTGGTCCCTTCAAAGCCCACTCGGAAGAGTTACTGCTGTCAATCTAATGAGTTTTATTGGTTTATTACCATCATATGCTTTCACATAGTCAAATCTTCAGATGTTTATGCTTTCACTCAGCAAAAGCAAAAGCCACAGGAAGGCTTGTGAAGCTCTGAGAGTCAGGTTTGTGTGAATTAAACCAATTTTATTTGCTTTGTACCACTAGCAAATAGATTTGCTACAGCAGTAGCAATGGAGGGGAAGGTTTGCTTGGGAAAAAGAGTAATCCACTTTCCACGAGATATCTGCTTCATCTAGGAGTTGTTCGTGCTGCAGCCAGTTCCCATTTCTCTGTTTTTCTCCCCAGAGGTCCCTAATGTCAGCCACAGGCTGCTTCTGGTCACTTTCCCAAGGGAAAGCTTTGTGTGCCATTAATGGCTGGAAAGGCACGGATTGAGAACAGCAGGAAAATACAGGGAATATAAGGCTCTAATGACAGCAATAGTGTATTTTAAACTCAGGGTTCCCCAGGGTATTACATCAGTAACTCAGCTGAGACTCTGAACCAAGGGAAGAACTCTCACATCATTTAACTATTTGCTATAATAGATGAAAAGAGAGAAGATATTTTGATTAAAGCTCCTCAGTAATGAAAGCCCAAAGCCAAAATCTCCCTGCAGGAGCCCACTGACCTCAGGTTTGCTCATGCAGGTTCTGCTGCATTCAGAGAGGAGAGAAGTCAGGTAGAGCAGCACAAGAACAGGGGCCCTGCTCTGCCTGCACAGACACTTCCACAAACAGAATTTTTATGATTAGAAGGGACCTCTTGAGATCTTCCAGTCGTACCTGGCATTCCCTTCATTCATTCCCTCTTGGAATTACCACAGACACAACCCGTTGATCAACCATGTGAAATTCCCAGCTACAAGAAGGGAATTTATAGATTTTTTTTTTTTTTAAGATATCCATTTGCCAGGGCTGAAACAGTAACTGAAACACATCCACAGCCTTCTGGAACGTGTAAGTACCAGCAGCAGACACAGGAATGACTGTGGAAATGACTGTGGACGTTCATTTGCTCTTGTATTTCCACTTGTCTCTTAACCACCCCGGGTTTCTCCAGCTTACCTGCCAGCATACAAATGTCTTTCTCTTGAGAGAGACCTGGTTATCCCAAGCGACAGACACGCCAAAATTCCAGCTGAACACAGGGAGAACGATGGTGGCTGTTCATTATTTCTGAAAGACAAATTGAGCACTACTCAAACTTCAAGTAAATATTTTAAAAGCCAGATTATCTGTCTAGTCTCAGACTTCATGACACAGAAAGCAAAAATGGTTATGTCTTAATATTCCATATTCAAAAGGGCCTAATTTCTTTATAGGGCTGCATTTTGTTCTGTGCAAAATGCAATAAATTGTGGCTGTGTATTAAGGAAATATTGAAGAGGAAATGAAAAGTATATTCAGTCAAGTTTCATTTTCCCAAAACCATAAGCATAGACAAGAGGGAACATAAATAGTGCACATTGGAAGCCTTCATTATTTAAGTTGCATGTAAGCACTTCTTTCATCAACAGAGACTAAAGAAAGGAGAATTATACCACAGATCAATTTTGTTTTTCTTCAAAATTAGATAGGTAAAGATAGCAGACTAGAACTTATTAATAAGTGAAAGAAGGCCTTAAAAATCTGAAGAAATAATAAACTGATCCGCCCAGCTGTAACTCCTCCAAGTTATTCTGTCTCAATCCAAACACCTTCAACACTGGTCCTCTAAAAAGACCTTTTCAATCTTTGCTTGCCTTTTACAATACACCAGTGTTGCTCAATTCATTTAAGGCTTAATTCATGAATAAGAAACCACATTTACTCCACGCTCCTGCTTGGGATCTATCACACAGCTGGGATGAAAGGGCCTCGATTCAGAAGTTGCCAGGAAGCTGGGTCACAGTGGTACAGGGGCAAAGTTTAGGCCAATACAATGAAGCCCACAAAAATTTGAGTAATATGCACTTCTCATCACAATACACAGGAACTTACACTTACCGAGTCCCACAAAATACTCCTTACAGATCCCAAAGGTCTCGTTAAAGAGAACACGAACAGAGACTGTGGGCATCAAGTATTTCTCACCCTCGGCTGAAAATGCTGGGATGGGGAAAAAAGGAGATGGCAATTGTAGCAGAATGTAAAGCAGAGCACTGTCTGTTCTCCAGTGCTACATGGCTGCTGACCAGAATAAATAATGATTTTCCTCATCTGAATCTTAAGAAACACTTTGGGGATCACATGCATGTTGCACAATGTTTAGAGAGAGGGGAGAGGAAAGCACCCTCCAGTCTTGGACAGGAGGGGTTGTGAGTGGCTCCCAAAGCCCACTCATGATGCTCAGGAACACTAAAAGCATCTGTGTGGCTGCCTCCGTTGGGCAGCAGCCCCCTCAGTATGCAGTTCACATACAGCTTTACCTCCACAGAAAGAGAAAGAAACATTCAGCACGGAGGGGAAAAAAAAAATTAAATCCATTAACGTTCCAAAACATTAAACATTGGAACAGAGTGTTTGCATCTTACAGAGTGTTTGCTATGAAATTCTCAACTGCCAAATGAAATGCATCAGTGCAAAAAATAGCAGAGAAATACCAAACGATGCCATCATGTCCAGAACCGCAAGCATTTCCTTGTATTCACTATCCCCATAGCCAGACAGGGAGGTTCCTCCACCCAGTGTGACTGTAACTTCCCTTGTAGAAATACCACGGGCGCTGGAGTAAAGCATTGAATGTGGTTTTTGACGCTGATGATTCAGCTCAGAAGTGGCACACACGCAGCCGGGCTCACTGGAGCATCGTTCTGCATCTGCAAGCAGCAGTCAGAGACGCTGGGAGTATCCCCTACAATTGTTAACCAAATGGAAAGATACCCCTTTATCCATTTCAATCGAGCCATTACACAAATCATCACCTTCTCCTGCCAGAGTAAGGATCCGGGAACGAGATGCGATTTGCAGCTGAATGGGAAACTTTTGGTTGCAAAGGGATGAGCACGGCTTCAGCAGCAACAGGATTCTCCCTATCTACACCTGCTCCTGCTGCTTTTGGAATGCTGGGCTTGATCCTCCTGCAGAACTGTACCCAGGGCAAGCTGAAGACATGGAAATGAAATCTTGAGGCTCCTTGATCAGGGGAATAACTGCTGGGGGTTGTTTAACGCAAAACTTATCAGCTCATCTAATGGTAACATAGCCCAGTTCCCATTCTGCCTCTCCATCCATATCTCAGCCTCTCTACTTAGGAATGCAGAAGCCTCACCCTGGCCAAACTCCAATTCTCTTTGCAGTCACAAAGCTCTTTCTTGGTTCCCCCTGTGCCACCTTCTAGCTCCTCTCTAGTTTTTGTATCCATCTGTCCCAGATGCCAGGCTCCTTCCTGCTGTTAAAAACGAAGTCCAGTCACCTGCTAAATTTAAAGGTTTTTAATAAAGAAGAACAATAAGGGACAAAAGATAGAGCAAAAGGATTACAGCACCCAGGTGATGCTGGGTACCCTTGGCACAGAGCCAAGAGCACAACTGCCTTAGTGAGACACTCTCTTTATATACATTTCTATTGCATCAGCCTGTTACATAGTCATAGGCAAATATGTATATTCATATTTCTTCTCGAAAAACACATGGCCTTTAAGATATGTGAAGAATTCTTCTGTATGTTGATTCTTAGAAGATTTGTAGATAGAGATGTGCGGTAACAGGAGTCTGTTACATCGTGCTTATCTGAGATTGTCACTTTTGTGTTAATTTGAGATTGTCCTTGGGGCTGGAGTTATTACTTCCTAAGGCTGAAGTCATCACACCTGTGCTTATCTAGTTAAGCTTATAGTTTGTTAGTTGCATTTCAACATATCTTTGGTTAGCTATTTTTCAACTATTTCTAGGGTAGAACAAAAGAAAAAGCATTTAATAATGATTACATTTCTACAACGTAAGGGTTAATATTATACACATAGCATTCATTATTTGCGAAAAGCCAACACAATAATATGTATTTATAACACTGCAGTCCTACTCCTCTCCTCCAGCCCACATCGTTCCTCAGCCCTCTCATATCAACCATCCCATTGGTTTCTTATCACGCTGCTCTTGCCTTCAACGTCCTACCACAAAACATTGCTCTTTCTCCTTAACTGAAGCTCTAACCTGTTAAACTGATCTCCAGGTCCTGGTTTCCACCTGTACTCCCAGTCTCTGTGTCCCACCTGCTGCCCAGCTAGTCTGTTCCTTGCCACTGTGCAGGGACACCTCCTTTAGAGCAAGGAGAATTCAATCTCCCTGTACAGTTGTCCATTTTTAACGTGGGACACAGCAACCTCGGACTGCAATTAAATCTGGGAAAAACCCACTCGGCTCTAGACTCGAAGAGTCCAAAACCCCTTTACGTACTTCAAGGAACGAACTAATGGCAGTATCACAAATATCTAATAAGCACATCCAAATTACAAGTTGGATTTTTATTTCCCCCTGTTAAAAAATGTGTTCCATACGCAGGAATGGCAGGAGGGGAAAAAAAATATTTCACGGGGAGTCTGCAATCCTTCCAAATTTTAGATACTAAATTCAATCTAAGTTTCAAGCACCAACACACTTAAGGTGCCAAAATAAGATGATCAGAGTATTTTTGACATGGGCAACCAAATGTATTTTCATTCTCATTCTGAGAAACATCTGGATTCTTACTGAACATGCCTAAAGCTCAGCATAGGTTTGTTACTCCAAGAAGAAACCACAGGCAACACAAAAACATACAGCCCTTTGCCCAGGCAAAAAAAATTGCAAATGAACTAATAGTAAAACATTACTAACTTTCTATAATCCACGGCTTTCAGAAGCCCTAAAGAGAGTCAGGACAAATTTCATAAGGGCCTTAGAAGGCATTATACATCAAATAAATGTTGTTGGAGGTTTGCAAAGGAATAAAGGCTGTCAGAGTACCCAGTTCCCCATGAAACCCAGTGGAAAGGAGTTATTCACAGGAAAAAGGTTATTACTGCAAGAACTTGAGTGAATTTATGAGAGCAGATTGGGAATCTTGGAAATCCTTACCTGAGCTGTCATCTCTCTGCTGGTTCCTGAATGTGGATAGGACACATGCCATCAATCCGAAATCCTGCTCTGCATCAACACCCACCAAAAACCTTGGTCTTGACGGGGTGGAAGAATTCAGCCCATGTGTCATGGCCAAGCCTGGCCTGAGTCCAGACATTATGTCTTTTTTTATTTTCCCATCTGGATTGAGAAGCTCCCATTTGGTGGATTTTCCTCAGATTGTCTCATAAAACTCATTTACACTTAGGGGATTTTTTTGGAAAAGGAAGCTAATCTGCAGTACCTATGTCCTGGATGTATTTTATGAATTAGTTTATTTGCTGTAATGTTTATTGTAAAGGTAAAAAGACAGAAAAAAAACAGAGAAGATGGAAGACAAGAAAAAACACAAATTCCAATCTTCTGTTTTATCCACTAGAGGAAAAAAAACCCAAAACATTTCTTCCTGATTACAATCCTGGTCCTAGTTCTCCCTTTAGCAGTTCATCCTAAACAGAAATTACATGTTTCCACATTGTTTAACCCTGCTCTGTCCCAGAGATAGTTTTTGAGTTTTGTCACCCTTCACAACAGCTGCTTTTTCTTAACTTATCCAAAAGGTGAAAGGAGGAGACAGAGGGAGCGTGGAAAAAGGGTTATTTAGGACTTTCTTTTGGCTTTGGCCAAACATCATCCATGAGAGTAGAAAATGAAAAGACATGATGGGGTGAAGGTTCTTGACTGTTTACAATTAAACACCCAAACCACAAGATATTTATTATTTCGTCTTTGACATGCAAATTTTAGGAATCCAAAATAGAGCTCTCAGAAACATTTTTATGTGGCACTGAATTATGGTTTGCAGTTCTGACACAAAAAGAAAAAAGTCACCTTGCTCCAAATGTGTTTGTGCTGACAGCTCTATCAAAAAGCTCTTAAAACCTGCTGGAAGAAACACCATTTCCATTTAATTGTGTACATTTATGGAGGGGTTTTTATAAGGTTTACAGATGCTCTGTCCTGCTGTTTCAGCAGAACTCCCCCCAAGTGCACGGAGCTCGTGCTGTACCTGGAATCCTCAGCACCTCTCCACCTTCCTCTGTCATCTAAAAACTTCCTAAATTCCCACAGAGAGATAAAGGGGACTCGAATCCATCAAAGGGGTAAAGGAACTATTTTCTCCAGGGCTGGGAGTGCCATTTCTGGTATGATTTATCTCTCCATTCCAATAAACAGCAAGTTCTTGCTGCAGCTACAATTTCAGCTGGCAAAGGGGACCAAAGGACTTTCCTATTTCTAGGAGCGTGGAGGATTAGGTCACTTGAAGGGCTGAGAGGAGGCTCAGCGAGGGAGCTCCCTGCTGTATCCATCATCAGGAATGCAGCTCTCCAGCTTCCAGCCTCATTTGCACACACACAAATTAAATTAAATTAAATATGCCTAATGAATACTGTGACACCACGTAACATGCACCTTAAATTTTAAATGGAATTGCTTCCTATAACCATGTTTGCCTTAACACTGTAAATACGGAAGGGTGTAACCCTTAACAGGCTCTTATCAGTTAACTATATAGAAATAAGAAACAGTTGGTGAGGTTTTAAAAGTATTGACTCAGCAGTTTACCACAAGAGATGACTTGGCTGCACTGAAAGAAAAGACCGAGGAAAAAAAAAAGGAGAGTTCTCTGTAGGCAGTTGGCTCTCACTTACTCTCTTTTTAAGACTCTACATACCAAATTTTAGTGTGTTGTGAGGAAGAATATAATTAGTCTGCTTCCTCTCCCTCCTCTTTTTACAACAAAATAGTGAATTATTTATGCAGTATCTGCTTTCCAGAATTTTGAACATCAGTTAAGGTTTTTGCCAATAAATAATAATAATAATAATAAAAATATCACAAAACACCATTGATTTATACAGGCCAAAGCATAGAGCACACTGTAATAAAACACAGCTTATCATCTGGTGAGCCTGATCTCACAAAAAACACACGTGAGCATTTCCACTGAATTAAACAAGACCCTTCACTTGGCTTCTTGCTCACACAAACTTGCCAAACTGGAGCTTCAAGGTTTTATGCACGACATGTAAATGAAAATGCCATTTTACAGGGGTATGTGAAGCAAGTGATAATTCATTCATCACAGACAGGTGGGACATATGGGCCTGGCTAGTCATGAGGAAAAAGGAATTGGAGAATGAGAACTTGTCCCTTTACATTCAGGAAAGTTCTCTCAACACTAAGAAAACAGCAGAGTATGAAATCAAAATGACATTTTATTTACAGGAATGAGTGTGTCAATCTTTGCTTTATCCTCCCTGTTATTTCTAAACTACTGACCATAAAAGCACCCAATACTGAGATTATTATCAGTGATTATTATTAGACTGTAGAGTTGAAGTCTTGGGTACCTTATTTTCTGGAAACACTTCTACTGTCCCACAACCATTCTTAAACATCTCTAAAAATCACTGCCTGAAGCCTTGCAAACCATTAAATCAGGTTTAATTTCAGCCCAGACCCTTGAAGGAAGCACAGTTCAAGGCAATGTCCTAATTACCCCATGAGATCCAGCACACAACCATGTTTCGACCTAAATGGTTTACAGGCTTTTAAGCATGGCTTGAATTCCAAAACTGAGCCAGAAACAGACATATTTCTCATCTGTGGCACCTTCAGAAAGGGTTTACAACTAGTGAGTGTAGTAAAGTGTAGTGAGCAGTAGCAAAGGCAGAAAAAGGAAGCTGTGGGAGCCTGGACAGCAAACAAGGGACATGGAACACGGGCACAGCAAGGAAGAGCAGGAATACCATGACACAGCTCAACAGAACAGCTTATACACTGCTTCTAGCTAGGAAAAAGGAAATAATCTCATGGTCAACCCTGGATTTATTTAAACACTTTGATCAACAGTAAGGATGGGAAACATCTCGGAAGAGTTTTGCAATATTGAACTCGATAGGTTTAAAAAAAAAAAATCCAGATGAAACCACCCAGCCATCAGTGGGTAACATATACAGATAAAGCCAGTGTTCTACATCATCACAATTTCATCAGAGCCTTTGAAGCCACACACCTTTGATCTGAGGGGAGTGATAAATGTGTTGTGTTTTAAGTGGATTATTACATGTTCTGTTTAATACAATGGTAGGCTTGAGCCAGCACAGTCATGGTGCAATGAGGAAATAACCTGAATGGAACAGTCACAAAAACCAGAGGCATCTGCTCCGTGCCTTTCAGATAAACAGGTGCCTAGGAGTTTCTAGAGCCATGACAAATAACACCCACCTGGCCCAGGGGATGCAGGACCAGACACGAACTCTGCATTTCTGAGTACCAGTGTGAGAAAATCTGGCTTGTAAATATTTCCCAGAGCAACCAGACAGGACTCAAAGGTAACAAACCTTCCAAGGGGCCCTGTCCAACAGAAATGAGCCAAACCCAGGGTATTTGTTAGGAATCCCTTCCAGTTTTGGGACACACAAAGGGAATGCCCATTCTGGAATTGAATGTCTCATTATAAGGCCTTAATGCAAGCCCCAGGTTCAGTCAAAGGCAGCAAGACCATCCTAAACGTGGTTTTTCTCAGGTTTTTCTGAGCAGACCAGATTTCCACAGAGCTAATAAAAACAGCTGTCAGACACTTCCAGTTCTCCAATTTGGAATTCAACTTCCTACCCTGTAATGTTTCCGAATCCCTTAATTTATCATTAACCTCAACCAGAGATGTTTCATTGTTTAAGAAGAGCTTGGCTCAAAATGCATTCTAAACTGATCTCACAATATTTGTCCGGGCTTGTTTGGTTTTCTTTTTCCTTCCTACTCTGAGTAATCAGCAGTTTGCTAGTGTTTCTAGTTTTTGAAGAAAGAATGTTATGGCTGGGCTAATCTGAAGGCAACAAAAGCAGACAAGTGTACTTCAAAGCATTACAATGTTAGGGGTAGCAAGCTCAAAAAAAAAAACCAAAAAAACCACAAAAACAACAAACCAGAACAAAAAAACCACCCAAAAACCAAACCAAACTTACTTTCTGTTCTAATGCCCTGGATTGTTGGATTTTATGACTCTCACTAGAATCTCATAAACCAATAAATGTGACACTATTCCTTTATCTCTTACACCTGCCCTTATAAATTATTCTAAGCTATAAAGTCTCCATGAGCTCTTTCCTACTATCAGTACCTTTCTCTGCAGCTCAGCACAGCAGAGTTACCTGCCTAAAAAGTGACAAGCAGGCTGTAAAGGACTGATAATAAACACAAAATAATTGTCCACAGTGACAGACCAGTGGCATATTTGTTATAATACTGTACAAACAGCCACTCAACCCTCAGAGCTGCTAAAGTGGAAGAAGCAAACAAAAACCCCTGATTATCAATAGCCCAGTGAAAGGTATCAACTGCAGGGAGTTATGGGAATGTAAACCCAAGTGTGCTAATTCCAGTGTTTAAAATATTTGGGTTGAATGCCAGTTTGGGATTTTTTTGTTGTTGTTGCTAAGAAAATGGAGGGAGGGAAATAAAAATTACAATCCGCTTTCTATCCTAATCATACTTCTCAATGTTGTCACTGCTTAGAGGCTGAGTGGAACACTCCTGTTACTGGGGAAGACCCCTCATGGAACAAAGGAGCTGTACAAAATCTCCCTTCTGCTCTGTGTTTGGCCCCACACTCCCTCTCTGATAGGGAGAGCAGTAACTTCCCATGGATGCCTTGTTGCCTCTTATTGCACATCCCTTCCTGCAGAATAAATCACTTTCTGAAAAAACCCGTGGCCCACAACACCCAGCTCCTGAAGCTGCCATAACAGAACACAGCAATAATTTAGCTATATATGAGTAGTTGTGGTATTCTTATTTTTAAGATGAATACTGTGGAGCAAATGAATGTGAGCCATTAACTGTTACTATCAGAATAAAATACACTTATTTTCATACCTACAAGCCAGTGCCAATACTTATGCAGTTAAATGGACTTTGTAATCAGCACATTGTGGACAGCTTTTATCTTAACCAAGCAATAAACGCTTCTGATGTGCAGTTTTTCCTCATTTTATATAGAGAACAGTGTACAAAAGCATAAACTCAACTAAGTAATGGAAAAGTCCATTGCTGCTAATTTATACCTAATTCTGTCCTCTATTTTTTTTTCCCCAGACTAAGGTAATTAAACTAGTTTCTTTGTAGTTGAATATTAAATATCCCTCCAATAATTGCATTTAACAGTAACGTTTGTGTGTTGGGATAAAACCCCAGACACTTCTAACCTGGGGCTCCCTTGAGATCCTGATACAGAGATGAAGATGTTTATAAAGTGGCTGGAGCAGCTTTAAGAGCATTCTCAACAAGACAACCCTTCCTCCTCTTCCTGGGTAACCACTGAGAAGCACAAGTGTTCAAGACTCCTTTGGGACTCGGGAATTATTCACGTGGGATCTTTCAGTGGGTCGAGGGGAAAGAAAAGCCCTCAGCTCACACTCTGCTCTCTCAACAGCACAGGGTCTGACAAACTCAGGTGCTCCACAACTCCCACAAGCAGCTGAGCACCACTAAGCACAAACAGCTTAAAAGTGCAGCTCAGACGGGACCATTCTCAGTTCCCCTCCACTCACAGTCCCATCACTGAGAGCTGCTCTGGGGTTTTGCAGGGTATTGTAAGGGTCTGGGGACTGTGAGATGTGTAACTACCACGTTACACAGATACTGCTTGCACCTCCAAACTATCCAGTGTTAAGGAACAACTCTTTGACCCTGTACTAGCACACATTGTGGCCCTTAAAGAAAAAAAAAAGCACTACTGCAATAGCAGTAATTACTTTAATTATTAAATTATTAATTTAATTATTTCATATTATTATTATATATTATATACTATTATAATTATAATGTTTTGTATTATTTATATTATATTATAATATATTATTATATCATTATTAAGTATTTAATTTATTTAATTTATTTAATTTAA
>VZRO01003959.1:104314-159397 GCA_013397915.1 Daphoenositta chrysoptera | reverse complement strand
TTATTAATATTATATTATAATATATTATTATATCATTATTAAGTAATTATTAATAGCAGTAAAAATCAGGTTTATTCCCTTCCGTACCTCATATTTGTACAGTTATACTACATGAGTTCTGAAAAATCTCGCATAGCTCAGCAGTGACTAGATTTCCACTAATGGGGTTGGGACACGTGTTCCAGCCCTTTCATCAGCAATGAGGAAACTGAATGTTCTCTGGTAATCAGCTCAGCACAGTCATTATTTAACCCGCAGACAATGCATGGCAGCAAAGCCTAAATTTTCAACCTTGAGAAGGCGGCGAGCTCAGCGAGCTGACCCTGCTGAGGGCAGGCAGAAGCCAGGGAGACTCCTTGTAGACAAGGGATGGCAGACACACTCCATCTCCTAAGGAGAAAAATATTCAACAAATCTGACCCACTGCTGAAGCTACAAATAAGGAAAATCATCAGGCTGCACCCAAAATTACGGACATGGACTGCACACAGAGATAACAGGAAAGGTTGTAAGAGGTCTTTAAACTCCTTAGGGAGTTTAAAGATAAAATTACACCAGCTTCATCCTTTTTTTTTTTTGGGAATGCTCCAAGAACAAGGATAGGCATTAAGACAAGAGTAAATCAAACTGCTTTGCACTTCAGGGAGGTTGCTTTATTTTTACTCTCACTCCAGACAGTGACAAACACGAAAATGAGAGAGAAAGAGGTACCAGCTCCCACTAGGCTGCAATGGAAGTGCTCTCTGAGCACATATTCCTGATGTGAGCTGCAGCACATCCCTGCATGTTCTTAGCTGGAGACAAAAATATAGGTACATCCCCAGAGGATGTCATTCACAGACACTGTTTCACAGCAACAGGACAAATGTGGTCAGAACAGCAAGACAGACCAATCCAAGTGTCTGCAATAGGACTGTTATATTCTAATACATTCCAATATTTTTATTTCAGCATCCAGAAAGTACTTTGTCATAAAGCATTGACATGCCATTGGTTGGTACAGTTCTATTTGTACACCCACTGAAGCTGCTCAAAGCAAGATGAGACTTATACAGTGTCACAAAATTCAAAAATAAGCTAAATATGATGATGTGCAAAGGGTTTGATTTGCTTTTATATTAAAGGTAGATATTCCCTACTTCTGCTTAAATAGAGCAGATGGGTCATCCCACTTTGAAGCAGAAAGAAAACACAGGCTGAGGGAGGAAGCATCCCTAATCATTGTTAATTTATGTTTCTGCAACAGAAAAAGGTCTCAGTGGTTGTTAGGTCTGACCCCACCAAAAAAGACACATCTATTTAATCAGCACTTGAATACTGACCAAAAAAGCAAAGTGAACTACTTTTAATTCTTTATATATTTGGTTCTGTTATTGAAAACCTTGTGCATCTGCCTGGATTTAAACATGAGAATATTAACACATGAAAAGAAATTTATATTTGAGGAGCTGGCTAGACAAGGAAGGTGCTGAGAAATGAAGTCCACCTGTAAATTCACTGTAGATTTGTGCTTCAGATATGTCTCTGCTTGGTCACTTACCACCAAATCTCACTTGAATTAAATCTCCTTTGAGTAAAGCACTAATTGTTACTTTCTTTAAGGTTAACGCCCCCCCACACACACATATTTGTACCCACAACATTTTAAATCTATGTAATGTCAACCTGGAGCTGGCTGCAGCAGCCTCCCAAAAAGGGCAGGAGTGTGCCAGCTGTGCCTCCAAGCACGCTGTCACCTGAGAGCACAAGTCCCATTTCCCTCGGGACAAAACCAGTTGTTCAGGCTCTCCAGCAGGGAAGGCTGTGTGTGAACACATTCTGTGGATATGTGTCATCTCTTATCTGGAAGTGAGGTTTAGTGGTAGGAGGACAGGGCCAGGAATTCCCCATCCAAATACAGGCTCTGTCAAAGCCTTGCCAAGCTGTTTGATCTACTTCTCGCTTCTTTTTAGCATTATCATTGGTAGTCGGATTTTTATGGTCTTGTACGATTAGAATGGTAGTGTTAAATTAACCTCAGACACACAGCAATATAAAAAACTTCTGTTATTGCTAAAATGTAAGTATATTTTAAAATTATGAGAAAGCCAAGGCAGAGCTGGGCAAATGAGCACATACCTTTGCAAAAGCCACACCAGTTCAGCCATATTCCAAAAGCAGTTCCATGCTGTGTGCCACAATGGCATCAGTCATGCACTCCCAGCACAGCTAAAATCCAACAGCAACTTGCTGAGTAAAGGTTGGGTTGTGCATTGGACAATCCCTATGGCGACTCATCCAAATGCTTTCCAGCATCCATTTCACAGCAGGGAAAACGGACAAGAAAAACTGATTTTTTTTCAAGGTCAGGCAGCATCCTAGATTTCCAGAGGTCTCTCCTAAACCACAGCTAGAACTCAGAAACTTTTTGTAGCCTGTAACTCTGGGCTACACGCTCTGGGCACGAGTTCTGGCGATTGCCTCCATCCCTCCTCCAGAACAGACAACTCAGCCTTCTTTTCCAGAGAAGAGGCAATGAGAAACACACTTATTACCAGTGATTGGAAATAATTACCAGGTGAGATTACTTCCTACAAAAACCTGCCTCCCTTAGCAAGGCCAAAACCAGCCAGCACAAAGAGCTCGTGGGTCAGTGATAGCAATTTTCCATCTGTGATGCAAATCAACACATTATATGATTAACACCCGTTAATTCCCGTGCACTTCACTGGTTTTGTTTGTTCCCCTCGGAGGGAATTCTCTCACCGCGATGCTAAAGCAGTCAAAACAATGAATGCTGCAAGTCAGCTTCTAAAAAAAGGGGGCAGCTCTCCTCACAAATAGGGTGCCATATGGATTCCCCTCATGAATATGGGATTTCCTTTTAAAGTCGCAGAATGCTTTTAATTTAATGGCTGGTGCTGCTCAGGTTCCTTTAGTGATTTGTACCCCAGGGACCCAGAGCCCCGTGCACCACCAGCTTCTTTCCTTGTTTTTCACCCCTCATTATCAACCTGTGTAAATAAGATGCACTGCATCCTCTGGTTAATAAACAAACTCTCACTTTGATTACACTTTCAGTTTCCAAGTGCAGAGCTGACTTAACAACGGAGAATAAATGTGTTTGGGGTTTCAGTGCCCTTGGAAGATTGTTCACAAATACGTGATTCATATCCGATCCTGGACATTAACACTTTCCTTATGACTCACACATACAGTTAAACAATAAAACAGAAAGCTTATTGAAGTTTTGTTTAACGTGCATAAAGCACCTATTATTAATATTTTTCGATTGAATTGTTTAACAATTTGCTGATCCTATTATTAGCTGCAAGGAGGGGATGTTTCCACTCCTGCCTCGAAATAAATAGATGCTTCTGAATTTATATTTAGAGCCTTTCAGCAACAGTTCAGAACATAAATAATAAAAAGCCATTAAGCACTGTATGGAGCAGGGTATGTACCTCACCAACCTACCCACAGAACATTCTTTGAATGGACAGAAGGCAACTGCCCCGTGTTTCTCGTTCTGTAGAGCACCATTTGTGCAACACACTGATCAACACACCATTTCCTCACATTGTTTTCCTCTCCAAAGTGAAGGATAAACCAGAAAATTTGTCCTTCCTCACACAATAGAGCCTTTAGGTCTTCTATCTGGTCCCTACACGTTAGGATGTTCACTGCAATACAATTCCCGGATAAATTGTAATGAGCAACTGGCAAATCTGAAACCCGTTAAGAGTTCAAGTGCAGCTAAAAAAACCCTGAGGGATTATTTTTAAAGCTTTATCCTTCACTGTTCAGTTTTCTTCTAAAGTCTGTAAAATCATCATAATTGGGCCGTATTTGCAGTTTCACTGCAAAAAAAAAAAAAAAGCCAAAAAACCAGCTCCATGTCCAAACACAGGAGCCATAGAAGTGCAAAGCAGAGTTTATAAGAATCATACTGTAATGTAGATATATATTCAGGTAAAATATTAGATTTTGATCTCCAGTTTCAGCCTGCAGGACAGTTTCTTATCCTGGGACACGTATGTCTGTCTGGAGTGTGTATTCTGTTGCCTACATGCTGCTTTCAAACCTATTTTACAAACCTGCTCCTATCTTTATGCAAACTATTTCTAAACAACCACAGAAGTAAGTGTTCCACTGCAGACAAAGCTTCCCAGTTTGCTCCATCGAGCTTTTTCCAGAGGGTAGATTCTTCTAAAATACTAGAGGACAAATTCAGGAAACACACTGATGACACAGGACCGTGCTCTGCAGATGTTGTTCTTGTCAGCGACCCATCAAGTGGTGAGTAAGAACCTCCTGGGCTCCGTCCTAACCCTGCTAAGTTACTCACAAAATAGTCACCCTGTAGGTGTGAGGTTGGCCCTAAATTCAGAGGCTGGCTCTGCCATGAGAATGCTTTCAGCTCTGCCCACTAATTTGTGTGATTTCCAGCTGCTTCCTGACTCTCCGTGCTCCTCACCAGTGGCAGCCGTGGTCTTGGACACGTTTTCTCCAGCAGCTGACCTTGCAGAGGAAGAAACAGAGGTTTGCTGGTGTTGATGAAACCTTTCTGCTCTCCCAGGTTCAAATGCTGTTTCAGGATGGCTGAGCAAGGCCAGGGAAGGTGGGGGAGTTATTCACAAGCAAACACCAGGACCGGTCATTGCCCCCACATGGCTAGCAATTCAGTCCCAGAAAACTACATTTTTGGTAAAATAATCTTAACACTTTATCCCTATCTCACCAGTAGAGAATAAATAGAAAATCCTTCCCTAGGGATGAAGCACCATCCTTAGTTTCCCCCTCAGTTTTCCACAGACATATAGGAAAAGGGAATAGTGCCCATGCTTCTCCTGCTTGCTCTGGAGCTCAAGCCTGCTCCCAGTCACCACATCCACTTGAGAGGGATACAACAGGACCCTCACTGCCCTGGGAGCTGGGCATGCTCCCATTAACCCTCATTAACTGTTACATTCTCATTAGAGCAACATCCAAGAGCCTCACCTGTGAAGGATTCCCTGGGAATAGGTGCCTCAGGCAGCAGCAGCGCTCCCAAAGGACCTGCCCCAGGTAGCCTGGATGTAGATGCCACCTTAGGGTGATGCCATGTACCTCTTTCCTGCCTGGAAAGCCACCTGAGGGTACTGGAGAGCCACCTGGGGGTACCCCAGCACCAGCCAGGGATGAGCAGCCAGGGACTGACAGAGCTGGGCATGGTGGGCAGCATTCCCATCGACACCAGAGCTCTGCAGGCAGAACGCTCCCACACGCTCCTCCATTCCAGATTGCCTCACAAAACACAAGCCAGCTGCAGGTTTCACCGTGCAGCTCTTATCTCAGCACCAGATGACCAAAAAAACCGAAGGGAAATATGAGCAGGGGAAGCGATTCTCGGTGTTTTCGTGTGCCGCTTGTTGCTAGGAAAAATATTTCCTTAGTATCTCTGTGGGCTCTGCAAGTCAGCATCCGTGGAGCTCTGCTGGTTGCCAGAGAGCATAAAACAGCAAATGTCAGGAAAAAAATAGGAAGAAGAAGTAAAGCTTTAAGAATGTGCCCGTTCATGAATGTCTTGTCCCCTCACACGGACACTCGCACCTCCTGTCTTTGCTGCAACAAACCTTGGGAGCTTCTTCCCAAGGTATTTAGTCTAAGTTCTGCTTTTCTGTGCGTGTTTTTTTGTTGGGTTTTTTCCTGTTGCTGTTGTTGGGGTTTGTTTTGTTTTGTTTTGTTTTAGAAGGTTGAAAGCAGATATTCGTGTCAGGGCAGCACAGGGTGGAGGGAGCCCCTCTTTGCTTAGTGCTGAGCGTTTGAAATGGGCAGAAAACAGAGGGTGGGAAGGGGCCCAGCAGGGCCGGGGCAGAGCATCCTCTCCCCAGGGATGGTGGGACCCGGGTCTGCCACCAGTGACACTTCTGGTCATAAATAGCACCAGATACCCCAGAGAGGAAGGCAGAAACCCCCTCTGGGCCAGCCACCCCACGCAGCTCTGAGCCCTGCTGAGACTGGTGACAGCATCTCGGTGTCCCAACCTTCCTAGAGGCCAAAGGATAACCCATTTCCTATCCATCCATCCATCCCTCTGCTAGCAGCTGGGGCCAAAGACAATGATGAGGGGCTGGGGGTGGAGAGTTTGAAGCTGGTTATCGCTCAGTTTGCTTCAGAGGAGCCAAAGAACAATTCCGTGGATCTGCTTGAGCTGGGTATCGAGACCCCTTAAACGTTTTCCAGCCTCCACTGATCGTCCTCCAAATTGTCCCATGGCTGCTCCCATTGCTGACTGCTGTTTGAGTTCTCACATGGTGCTGCTCTTTGAATTTTCAGTTTTTCACAATAAAGTGGTCTTCCCCACTCTCTTTGCATTGTTTTATAAGCCATTTGTTTTTAAGTAAGACTCTTTTTTTCCCCTCACAAAAAGAAAGAGCAGGACTTTGTCTGAATACAAATCCCATACCCGGCAGTGTGCTGACATTTGTGCACAGAGATGTGCTTTCCAGTTTATTCTATTGTGCTTTACTTTTTTTTTTCTTTTAAAAGTAGTTCAGTGGAAAGTTTGGATGGTTCCAGGCGAGTATCCTTTAACACCACCAGAGAAATAGCCTGAAAAACTGGAAATACATCTCAGTGTTGCCAGAGGAGTTATGGGTTGTAAGTTCCTTGCTTTTGCTTTATTTAACGTATGATATCTCAATAATAATAAAAAAAAAAAGATAAAAAGCTTTTAAAAAGGACAACTTTCATTGGTAGCAGCAGCAGCTGCATTTCTCTCCACCTGGATATATTACTGCAAGTGCAGGATTCCTGCTGTCCCAGCCACCTGGCTTTTTAGAGCCCGTCACTGGAGCGAGCACACGGCTCATACTGGGGCAGGTCCTGGTGTCCACCAAGGATTCTGACTCCATTTGCAGCACAACAATTCCAGCTGGGAGTCCTTGCTGGTGGCCAGCAGAGGCTCAGGAGGATGCCAGGGCACGGATACTCCCGTGGGTCTGGGTTTTTATTCCCACAGGCTCTCCAATTGCCAAGTGGTTACCTGCGCTGGGTCTGCCCCAAACACCCAGGTAAAAGCTGCAGCATTATTCCCCGGCGCCATCTAGCTCCCACTAAAGGAACACTGCCCAGAGCTCCTCTCCCACGTCGTCCTGACCCAAACTTGGCTAATATTTTGTAGAGAAACAGAAAGTGGTAAGCCATGAGGAAAGGTGAACGTCACTGCTGTCCCCTCTTGAACCTGCTGCCAGCCAGGAGAGCTGGAGCAAGGCGAGTCACCCCTGCTGTTCCTCCTGGGGGGACCTTGTTTTCTCACTCCGGGGATGACAAATACCTTCACCCAAACTTGAAAACCAGAAAACCATTTTGGGCACACAAACTGCCCCGGACCCTTTCTTCCCCAGGTACCTCTCACCCTCTGTCTCTTTGTGGCACCTCTGGGCCACTGTTCTATGACAGGCAACGACCAGAACATGCACCAACACCAACACCAGGAAAGCAAAGATAAATTACTGCAGCTGGCCTTTAAAATCCACTAATTACATATAACACGTCATGTGCAATCTAATTTTTTCTAGCAATAGCCACCATGGTTAAGCTGAGCGTTTTCCATCTTAAATATTTCAGATAATTGGTAGATTTCAAATAGATGAGAATTCAGACCCATTTCATACAAAGAAATAAAATCTGAAGGACGCCTCTTTTTTCTCTCTGAATATCCCCCACTCACCAGGCTCTCAGCCTCTAAGCCTGTTTGCTAAATAGGAAGATCTCCGTGGCTTCCCCTAAAAATTTTAACAGGGGTCTGCTTGCAGCCCACAGGAAAAGACAGGCTGGGATCACACAAACCAGGAAATGCTCGAAAGCAGTGAGACAGTGTATGAAAACAGGTAACATCCAAGCAAAAAAACAAACCTAAGACTCCAATTCAAGTCTGCAGAACATTTGCCAGCCTGTGAGTTAGGCTCCAGTGATGTATGGAATATATTTCCTCTGAGCCTATGCTCTGCTCTGTGCCAGAAGCTTTTAAACCATCTTTACAAATATGTTCCCATCTTTTGCCAGGGGAATGTACAGTCTTTTTCCCCTCACGTTGGTATCTAGAGTTGCTCTTGCTAACTTAGGGATTCCTGAGCTTGCAATTACTTCTGAATATTCTCAAATATTTGTTTGGTGCCCACCAAACCCCAATGTTTTCTTATTTTGGCAAAACAAGCATTATTTGTGTATTTACTTTGCACACGTGCTTTACAAAAAGACCAACCAAACTGCCTAAAAATGCTTAAGTGATCTGTGGGGTTTTAGCTCTGCAGACTGGCAGATTTGTCTGCTCTACTGCATTACTCTTACAACAATGAGTTGTTTCTCCACTTGCCTCTGTGATCCTTTGTCCAGAGTGATCTTTTCTCCTCCCACGAAGCTGCCACGCTGTGTCTGCACCAGCAGTGACTTCCACAACCTTGGCCTGTTGTGCCTGCTGTAACCCTTTTGATGTTATACACAATTCTTTTACGTTTTCCCAGCTCCTGCTGTCCGAGAGGAAAGGTTGCATTAGGATCCAAAACCCTGGAGTTGTGGCAAGGACACCCAACCAGAGTGAACCTGCCAGTGGCTCTGTGAGGATGGGAACTCTGCCATCAGCACCTGACCCTGGTGGACTTTTGCTCATTCCCTGACCTTATTCCTCCTCATCCTTCATGTTACAAACAGAGCAGTAGAGTGAACTGCAAGCCCTCCTCTCTGGGTTTAAGCAATGTTTGATAACAAAGATCAAGTTTGACAGGGGATGAAGCAAGAGCAGGTGTTGCTCAGCTGCAGGAGGGTGACTCCCTGCAAAACCCCACGTCCAGGAAGAGCTGGCAGGAAAGGACCCTGCAACTGCTTCTGTAGATTGTATTTAGTGCAGTCAAGTGTTTGGTGTTTGTTAACTTTTAGGCTCAAGTGCTTGTCAGATATGAATAAAGAGGATTGCTCCTTTTCCAGGGGTGGCAGCTGTACATGAAGTAACAACTAATATTAAAAACAACGACTTTCACTGAGGAATGCAGGAAATGTTGTGATGTATTTTCGCTGCAAACCACTTGAAAGCAGAATTGCTGTGGAAATAAAGCGACTCCAAATACGCTGAACTTGCTGACTCAGTCTGTCCAGAAAAAAAAAATAAAAATATTGCAAGTCAGCAATTTGAAGCAGCAGCAGCAAATGTACTGTATCTGCAGCACTGATGTAATGAGCATTGCAACATCACACTTCCCTGCATGCTGAGCCCGTGGGTTTGATGAGCCACAGCTTTTCAGATGAAGCTGAGGATTTGCTGCACGTTCCATAAGAGACTTTCCCTCGGAGCTGGGACTGGGAGATGCTGGAACCACCCAGCTCCTGAAGAAACAGGACATTTAAAGGGAGCAATTTCCTCCAATTTCCTTCTGGCCCTGATATCAGGCACACAGCAAATTAAAAACCAGCACAGGTCTAGCCAATTCTCCTAATGCACCCAGAATTATCAGCACTGCAGCGTTTTCCATTCAAAACAGGTTATGCAAATAATCTCCTATTGCCACATGCAAATGATTGAATTGATTTTTGGTAATCTATCAAACAATTTCCCAGGTTTTATCAGCACCTATGAAGCAAAATATTAAGATAAACGTGGGCATCTCTTCACTTAAAATTTTCCATTTTATGTTCTACTTTAATAGTGGCCATGAGACATTATTAGCAGCTGTTAAAAATCTCTTTTAAAAAAGGATATATCCACTGGTCTCTGGAAGGACAATAGAAGAAAAAGCTATGAGAGAATTGTGAAATAGCAGTTCCTGCTTTAATGTTACAATACATTTCTGCATTCCTGAAGCTGCACACAATGCTATTTGGAAGTTTAATGATCAGGAACCATGACACTGTATGATTAAATCATGCCAAATATTAATATAAGCTATTTTTAAGGAGGGTAACCATATTTAAAATATGAGTTGTAGGGCTCATTTTATTTTTTGCACATTATATTGGACAACTATGAAATATAAAGTATCCAGAAATTAAATACAGAAACCCACTAGAACTAATTCTTTCCCCTTTTGTTTTGTCCTCCTGAAGTTCTCACCTTGCTGCTTCTGCTCATGAAAATCATGCAAGAGGATTTTATTTGCTGCTGCCAAAACCCCAAACATCAAGATTTTTTTGTGTTCTGATGGAGTTGGCCACTCTTGAAAAGTCTGGCCTTACTTTCTGCTGTTTCTTTCTCTAATTTATCTAAGTATTGCTCATTGTCTGTTCAGAGCCCTCTGATCTTCTCTATCACAGCAATTACATTAATTTAACCCCCACCATGGGCACCCCATGTTATGCATCCTTTCCCCCTTCCAGTTTCCCTGATTTTCCAGACACTGGGATATCCAAGAGTGACAAAGAACTCGTTCATACACAAATATTTCCCCACCATGTTTAAAACCCTCCACTCTGCTCTGCTGCAAGAATAAGGCAAGATGGAGCCAAGCACTTTGAAAAAGCAGAGGGCACACAGAAAGCTACCAGGATTAAAGGGATCCCACAAAATATCAGAATCCACTTCTCAGAAACACTCTGCTTATGCTAGAATAGTGCCTCTAGCCTTCGTTTTCCAGGAAAATTGCCATGGCCATGTAACCAGCAGAATGGAACAGCTTGGTTATTCTCAGAGAAAGTGAGCTTTAATAACGCTGCTCATTCTCCCTGAGGGATATTTCTGGACAGAGGACACCAATATTTTGCTTTCCTGGACAGAGGACACCAATATTTTGCTTTTCTAGCTGCAGTTGCCAGCCGTGGCAGGAGAGCCATGGTTCTCCCAGCCCTGAGCTGGTGCAATCCATCACTGGTGAGCAGCTGGCAGCCCAAATGTTCTGTGTGGAGCCTGTGCTGGGGATGGTTGTGGTGCCTGCAGAGGGAATAGGGACATTCACCAGGAAAATGAGATTAAAATCACCAGCAGAGAGTGGCCAAGGAGTTCTCCAGCTCTGATTTACTCGCTGTTCTTGGCTCATCACTGCCCTTCCCTTCTTCTGAAGGATCCATCACCAAGCAAGTGGGTTTATGGAATAACACCAGCAATTACTTGCATCGTAGTTATTTTATTCCACAAGCCCAGGGATAACTGTGCTCAGACCTGTTTCTCACAAAATACTGAAAGCAAACTTGAAGCATCCCATACTTTTAATTCTTTGCATGGCTGTGACCTTGTCTTCCAGCCTTGAAATACAAGGTAATTTAAGCTCCAAGTGGCTCCAAGAGAAAAAATAAAGACTGGAACAAGGATACATTAATTCAAGTGACATTTAGGTCAGTGCAATCTTTGGTTCACTCACAAGAAACCAATTTAAAGTCCAAGAGAGTAATAAAGTTGAGTGGCAAGAGGCAGCTCCAAGCTAGCACTGTGAAAGGAAGGAGAGAAATCATTGCACTAGAATCTTTGTTTCTTCTAATTTCAAGTAAGAGATGGAGGACAGGGAAACTTGCTAAATTATTATTATTTACTTATTTCTCCCACAATAAGAACCATAATCCGGTGTTGTGGCATGGACCATTAGCATGTCTTTTACCTGTTTTAATCCTTAAGTGTCCCAAGTGGAATATCTTCTGATATTGAGGGGTTACTTTTAGTTGGCATGAATCACAACCTCGAGTCTGAAGCTCATTTTCATCAGCAAAAATCAGAAACCTCTTAACTTGCAATTTTTTGGTTTCCCCACAGGTTAATTTTCTTAGCTCAAGATGGCTCACCCGTCCTGATATGATACCTGTATGAACAGAAAGAAATTAATGAAAGATTTCCTGTGGTTCAGGTCAGTAAATGAAACAGAAAGTCCTTCTGGTGATTGTGGTTTCTGTGCTGTCCATCCTGGCTACTGAAGCTCTGGGTAATTTTTATATGAACTAATTGCCGGGGTTTTTTTCAGAGGGAAGAATTAATCCTTTCACTTAACTGACTGTGAAGATGGGAGAATTCCCAGAAGATCCCAGAGTGCATCTGACATAGATAATGGTAATACAGCTACAGCAGATTGGGAATTTTGAGCTGCCACAGCCAACTATTCCTGGCCATGCTTTTGTAAGATGTGTACACCTGTAATTTTCTCCCTTCTTGCAGGCATGGAAACACCCAAAAACTTCTCTGAGCGTGGATTGTTCCTCAGGCATCCCTCACTTAGGGAACAGCAGAAGAAAATGGGCACGAGCGTGAAACAGCGATAGAAATATTTGCATGCTGAATTCCTGGAACTGAACCGTGTCCCTGTGCAAAGTTTACTTGTATTCTTTCTCCTGCTTGTATTCTTTCTGCTGATTGTTCCTGAAGAATGACTGGCCAATCTGATTTTCGCTCCAGCTGGTTATTCCCACATACTTTGGATTTTATTCAACCTGTACTCCCAAGTTGGTTTGGGTTTTTTTTTGCAGTATCAGCCAGTAGTCAGGCAAACAAGGCACTGCAAACCTAACCATAAAAGGTATGAGAAATTCAAGCTGTGAAAAAAATCCTCTTGCTCTAATGAAGAAAATTGAAGGATTTTGATACAAGGAAGATGTGACCACCATGCTGAAAGAACACCTATGCAATTTAATTTTGCAAATATAGACATAAACTGTTTGAAGAAAGTGAGAGCAAGAAAAGAGAGGGATTCTCAGGAAAATTTTAAATGCAAGAGATGAGGTTATAGATGTGCTGGGGAACTTCTGTGAGGATGGATATTTGCACATATGCTCCTTCTTGCAAATAAATCCATTCTTTCAGTGGAAAATGCATCTACTTGAAGGCATTCTGTGTCTAGAAGAAAAACATAATGAACAGAATTTTTATGGACTTTCACAGTTCAGGTGATCTCAAATGATCTATCAAAAATTGCAAAACTTCCAACAAATTAACAGTTAATATGCTACAGATTATCATTCAAGGAAAACTTTTTAAAGATGAACACTTCATTCTTTGGAAAAGAAGTGATGAAAAGTCAAGCTACCTTTTCTTAGGACAGAAAAGAAAAAGTCACCTATATCAAAAAGCTGAAAGCAAATCAAACAAAGGATGCACTATGCTGAGGGACAGGAATCCATGCACATTCTGTAGAAATGCTGGGATAATAGACAATTCTGACAAGTGAGCCTTTGTTTTCAAGGCAAGAAAAATCAACTTGGATATACATTTTTGAATGGGTTTGTTTGATCTGTGTGCGAGGGCAATGGCAGTCACTCAGAACAGGACACCTTTAGTATTAGCTGACAGCTTTTGGTCATAGGTAAGATTTGTAACCAAGAGTAGAGCACCAGTAATAAAATTAAAGTGCCAAAAATAATCAGTCTGCAAAATGGTGGCTTTAGCATGCTAAGATTAGGCACACCCAGAATGGCAATCCATTAATACATCTCATGAGTAGCAATTAGCAATTAGAGAGGCACTTTTCTAACTGAGATTGAAGGTAAGAGCTGACAATAACACTGAATATTTACCTCTCCCTGATTTAATATACGGCACTTTTTTAGCTGCTGTTGTCAGAAAGAGCTCAAATAAATCTGGGAAAAAATTAAAATATAAATAAGATGACTCTTTCCACAGTAGTTATGCAGAAAGTCCTGTGACATCTCAATCACCTTCTGGTTTTAGCTGTCCATGACCTAAGCAGCATCTGACTGCACTGACTTCGGTGTGACCTTCAAGATCTTTCTTACAAATTCAGGCTTATCTTAGGGATCAGCAAATCTCAGAAGTTTCAGAATATAGATCAGATCAGATTTGGGTAGGAATTCAAACCATGTGACAATGAATCACATCAAACCTCTGACGTATAAACCTGGAATGTCCCTCTGTCAACAGACTTGGAGGGATCTCTGTCCAGCTCATGTGCATCTTGGGGGTGGGTACCAAACCCAGGAACATCTCTACCAGTGTGAGATTGTGCTCCTGTCAAACAAGGGTTTGCACCATACCTGCCTTTGGGACTTTGCTCTTTCTGATGCCTTTTCCTGATCTTAAAATGAAGATCCAGACAGGGTTAGAAGGGAAAAAGGGTTTTTCCCTGGGTATTTATGTCAGGCCCCTGAGGTGCAGCCCAGCCAGGGGCAATGCCCCAGAGCACACGGAATGCCACCCACGGGCACTCGGGATCACATCCTGGGCCTCACAAATGAGCACATCCAGCAAAGATTCCCCAGGGAGAGGCTCCAGGGAACCCCAGGAACCTTCCCCTGGCTGGGCCCAGCTCAGGGTACAGGATGTGCTCTGGAGAGGCCCTTGGTGCCTGGGGCTCTCTGACCCCTCACTGAGGCTGCCACGGGCTGCGGGCTCTGGGCTTAACAAACCCACNAGGCAAAAAACCATCATGGCATCATTTCAATTCCTTGAGTGATAAGCACAAACCTGGCTGCATCCAGCACACAGAAACGAGCCCGGAGCTCGTGTGAGAGGACACGGCTACATCAGGAGCCTGGACATCATCCTCGACCTTGTTAGGAGCACTCTGCATCAGCCCTCTGGAGGAATCAAACCCTCAGCTCCATAAAGCACCAGCTCAGCCCTGCCCTGTTTCATTTTCTGTGTCCAGGAAGTGACCACACCTCCGTTGACACTCGGTGGCTTTGTGAGAGTCCCACTGCAGAAAGTTTAGGGTGGAGAGAGGCAGCTGTGCCATTGAGAGATGGACTCCTTGTGGCAAAGGGGAAACACCAGGCTAGTGCTGTTCAACTGGGCTGGGAAGCTTGGTTCTATAGTGATGATCCCATTGCATTTAGGAATTTTATCTTTGCAGAAAAAAAAACAACAAAAACCCCACTAAAACATACAGCTATAAATTGTAGTCTGCAATTCAAAGCTTGGCCAGATTCAGTGAGACCATGTGATTCTGGCAGGTGTAAGTGCAGCAGTAAAATTCTTATGTACCTCGTGCACTGAAACCCTGTTGCTGTTATACAGCGTTATCTGGTCCAAGTGCTTTTCCTTAAGGCATAATTTTCTTTCCTAGTTTAGGTGGCTCATAGCAACACTTACAAACATCAAAGAGTCAACCTATTCTGAGGCAAAGCACTTTCTGCTTAGAAAATATTATATAGAAGTATTTTTGAGGTGTTATTGCACAGACTTCTAAATTGTGATATTTCTGAGACTGGAGAAAGGAAGATCACCTACTTGTTCTTAAGCTAAATTTCTCCTCCCCTCTCAATCCTAGCCTTTTTCTGGAAGTTCTGCTGCTCACTGAAAGAAGCTGCAGAGGCGACAGGCTAACAACATTTGTTTACTGTGGATCTCCCTTTGAAGGGTGATTACAACAACATCATTCTGCATATCCGGAGGGTGGATTTCTTATCTCCCTGAAGGAGAAGGAGAACAATCACATATTTGATAAGTTCAAACAAAAGCGCACACAATTATAGGAAGCGAAGTGTTTGCTCGAAGAGGGCAGTTTATACAAACCCCATTTTTATAACCTCATTACATACATTTATTTCACGACAGCTTTCAGGAGCAATGTTCTGCAACCCTGCACTATCTCTCCTTCGTGGTGACACGTGAAATATTTTCCATTTGAAAACTGACACCGAAGGGGAAGCACTTTGCAGAAAAGAGTCACTGCAAGAACTTTGCTCCGTGTCCACTTTCACCCCCACCCACCTCAAGGCACTCCAAGGCAACGAGGGGATGGTAAATCCATACAAGGATTGCCTTTCCACCTGCAGCAGCAGTGGTGAGAGCTGTGTGGGCAGGAGAGGCACTTCCTTCCACGTTAGCTCTGGCAGGGACCTGCTCTTCCAGGCCCCAGGGCAGCAGCAGTGCCCAGGAATAAAGGTTCGAGGTATTTTTTGTGGTGTGCAGGCTGTGTGCTCCTGACAGGACAGGACAGGCTTGTGTGGCTGCAGATGTGGAAGAGGCACTGCTGGGAAAAGGCTTTGCATTCCAAAGGCAGAGCCCTGTGCCCGAGCATCCAGCTCTAAAGAGATATTCATGGAGGTGGATTGGTTTGACACACAGGTGACACTGAATGGGTTCCAGAGAGACACATCAGAGCATGTAAGAACATGCAGCACCTAAAAGGATGGAGATTGAGGTGATCTGAACGTGACTGGGTTATGGGGGAGAAAGGAATTTCTTCCCAGTGGAAAAAGGAGAAAGGAGTGAGGAGCAAAGAGCAGANAGAAGAGAAGAGAAGAGAAGAGAAGAGAAGAGAAGAGAAGAGAAGAGAAGAGAAGAGAAGAGAAGAGAAGAGAAGAGAAGAGAAGAGAAGAGAAGAGAAGAGAAGAGAAGAGAAGAGAAGAGAAGAGAAGAGAAGAGAAGAGAAGAGAAGAGATTTTGGTTGTCTTTAGTACTTTCTAAATGCTCATAGCTGGTCTACAAGCTAAATGACACCATTATCTAAGAAAATAAAATCTAGCTGTGTTCTAAATTTAAAGTAAATAAATAAATAAATAAATAAAGAATAGTAAAAAAGGCATTTCCTACATGGATTGAGTAGGGAAGACTTCCTTGATGTTATCTGTAGGTTTTTTACAAAGGTAATCCTCCAGCCTGAAAATCCAGATTCCAGCAGGAGTGAGGAAGGTTTTCAGGATCAGATTGTAGTGTTTATTTACAAAAGAATGCCAGTAAAGCTAAAGAGATGGGCACAAAACAGTTCATCTCAGTACAGTGTGCTTACACCTCAGCGATAGTGCTGTAAAGATACTTCAGACAGGTACAGGTAAATCCAGTCAAAAAAGGGAAAATAGGTTACACAGGGCTCATTTGGGTCTGAATAACTTTAGATCTCTACTATTGTTGTACCTGTGTCTGGCACTTGAAAAGAGAAAAAGATCAGTGACAGCAGTTGTTCAGTGACCACAAAAAGAATGTGTCCCAAAGGCTGTTCAACCTTGAATGTTTCTGTAAATAGAATTCTGCCTGGAATAGTTCAGGCTTTCCTCACAATTAGTGTATTCTGTTCATAGCATTGACTGGTTTATTACCTTAGCATTATGCCATATGTTAAAAAAAAAGCTTTTACAGGCTTATTATCCTGAAGATTTGTGTGCACACAAAAAATGGTTGTACGTGTTCACAGAGCCAAGGCCAAAAAAAGACTAGTTTAGGAACAACTACTTCTTTTGCTGGAAAACTTCCATTTCTCTTTTTGATGTAATGCATAAGCGACTGCCATGGAAATGTAATGCTGAGGCTCGGTCCCAATGCCACCAAGATAAAAGGCAAAATTGTCTTTGACTTCCAGACATGGAAATTATTTTTCTGGCCTCATTGGAAGGTTCAAAAAGTGAAGATATATGTTGCGTTTTAAGGCAAGCATATTAATTTTTTTTCAGACATGTGCAACTAACTGAAACAGAGACACCTTTCTTTACTGATTTATGCAGGGTGACTGGGAAAACAGTGCACAGAAAAATATCTTCCTTCCTACATACTTGGATTCTTGTCCCTCAGCATATATAGATCCAAGTAGTATTTTGACTTCCAAATTTTTAATGTTAATGGTTTACTTCTGGTTTCCTGTAAATATGGAAGATCTGGCTGACTTTTCCAGGAAGAATAAAGAATTCTCTTTGATTGCCTTTTGTTATGCAACATTCTGGAGGAAAATGTCTCATCAGCTCTGCAAGGTGTAATTGCACAGGGCGTGGAAAGGAACACAATCCTGTGAACACATCCACTTTAGTTTTGCTCTTTTTCACATTTCTTAGACAAAGTTTCCATCACCAGGAGCTTTGGCGTTAGAGAGGCTGTTGGAATAAATGAAGAGACAGAGGTGTCATCTGGTTAACACCCAAATAAAAGCAAAAGCAGACATGAAAGCCATCACAGATATCCTACTGTTTATGAGGTGACTGTAAAGTGTGCTAGGACCTTGAGGCAATACATCTGAATTACCCCCAGCAGATCTCTGATGTTATAAAAGTAATGGTGAGATCTTTTCTGAATTGCTGATAACGCTACCTATCACAGCTTGGTTTGTTTGTTTTAAGTTGCATTCTTGTAAGCAACAGGAACTCTTGACACTATAGAGCTATGGATTTTTTTTTTTTTTTTTAAGGTTTAAAACATTGGATCATATCCAATAGTTCTGTTCATCAAAACAAGACAGCAATCTTGCCGGGGCAAAAGTCCACAAATGTGTGCCTTAGTTTTTCCTGTAGCAGAGCAAGAACAAGCCTATCACCAGGAGCACTCCAACCCTATAAACTACATATGGACAAAAATTCACAGGGATGGCTTTGGTGCTTATGAGCAAGCTCCCAGCTGCAGAGGGGAGGTCCATATAGTTGGCTTCATACCTGAAAAAGTGGGGATAATCACTAAAGGGAGCCTGTACCTCAGACAGGCAGAAATTTGTGCTGGGCCCCAGCTGTGCTTACTTACACAACCCCCAGAATTACTAAGTTACCCCAAATCATGTCCTTAGGAGTAGGCCAATACTCCTCCCATCCCTGCAGGAGATCTAGTTTGGGAGAGGTTGGTGTCAGTTTGGCTCAGGTACAAAAGACATAACATTTATTTCCTAATATCATGAACACCTGAACATATGCAAAAAAAAAATGCAGATAAAATAATCTTATCACACCTTTCCTAAAGCACCAGAAAAACTGGGCTGATAGGCCTCACTCTTGTGTGAAGGAAGACTGGGTTGGGAAGAATGAAAACACAGGCTGTGGAAAACAAGAGTTGTTTAGAAAGTTAAATGAGCTATTAGTTTTAAGGAAAAACGTCACTCTTAATTGTTATCTCTTAGTTAGCAAGTCAATCAGTGACTGGTACCTGCCAGTGACCCTACAGCTAAGGTAAATTGCCTTCCTATTTTCCTTGGTTTGGGAAAAGGTATTTCTTGACATTAAGATCACTGTTACATCCTAGTTAGACCCAATACGTGGCACAGAAGAAGGAACTGTAATATATTTATTATTTGTCTTTGGAGAACAAGAGGAAGCATGATTGTATTAAGGGCAGGAATTCCACCGACTTGTCCTGAGTGTTACATGGCACATCAAGATTGTGCAAAGTACAAAACTATTTCTTTGCAAAAGGAGCAGATATCAGAAGATCTTGTCAGAGACAGAGCTACATAAATTGAAGTCAAACACCGAACAAATCTCTGCCAAAGTCTCAGAGCTCAGACAGCTCTGAGAACCTCTGGGTGACCCAGTTTAAAAAAAAAAGCAGTTTATAGGAATAGGAATAAAGCTGAAATCAGGTATTCCAGGTGCCAGGCAGAGAGGCACATCCCGAGGCAGGACTGCCCAGACCTTCCTGCACAGCCCTGCCACACAGGCAGCTCAGCTAACCAGAAAAGGGCATCACATTCTTCCCTGCACATGCAATGAAATTGTGTGAATCTGAGGCCAGCACGCTGCATTTAAACAATGAAGTCAGCCAATAAATCTCACTGCTGTCTAATTCTTCCAGGGCTGCAGCCTCAGCCCGTAGCTCCAAGATAAATGAGGATGCTCCCCACGAACTCCTGCAGTCACAGCCAATACTGGGCCTTCTGCAGAGTGGTCCCACTGGTTTTAGTGGTGTTACTTTGAGCTCACTCTGACATGAGTGGAATGCCCATCCCACTGACATGGACAGCAATCTGCTCATGGACTTTAGAATGTTTGCTGTCCCCTGGCCTCAACTACGAGAAACAGGAGTTTCAGAATTCATCACAGCTCCTCCTCTTCTGTCACTCACTGCTAGTAGGAAGGAAACTGATTTTAACATATATATTTAAACAAGCTTGGTTGCATTAATTAGTTCTCCCACGACATTGACTTTGGTTCTTCTTGTTATTCCATTTTAGACTGTAAGTAACTCTGTGTTTGTAAGTAAATGAACTCGTTTGAACACTTGGTCCTGTATTTTTCCTGTCTGTTAATAGCTGAGCCATTCAGTTTGGGACTGCAGCACCCTCAGAATTCCTGAGAAAACTGAGTCATCCCATCATTGCTCACAGGAGGGCTGTACAGCTGGGTATTACTGCCACCTAGTTTTCAATTTTTATTATTATTATTACCTAGACACATTTTCCACGGTAAAAAAAGTACACATATAAAACCTGACGATTTTCATTTCAGTCATATATATATATATATATATACCTCTTGTGATGTATTTAAATAGTGGAAAATTGTGAAGTGATAAACTATTACTGAATAAAATCTGCATGCATCTAGATGAAATCTTGAAATTCATATTAAGGGGAGCTATTACTTACACCAAATACAAACACAGTGTGAAAATTCAACTTAAATTGGCTATGCAGGATCAAAACAAGAGCAAATTTTGCCATGTTGTAGGAGTTTGTAGATCTATTGTTAATCTTTGCCAGCTTACACAGAATCTACTAATTTTTATGATGGATCTTTTTCAATGCAATGGTCAAATAACACTTTCCTGCTTAATATAGGTGCTGTACCAAAGTCTTGAAGGCCTTGCAATATAAGACTCCTCAGTGAGATACCATTTTTCATTATGAGGTGTAAAAAGAGAACTTTCATATTGGGATAGTCCTTTTTAGACCAAGATATGAACTAAAAGCTTAGCCAAAAAAAAAAAAAAAAAACAAACAGAGAAAAGTAGAGAACAATTAAAGCAATTATTGAAACCTCATATAAATTCCTTTTAGAGGTCTGAGAAAGGAACTGTTGGGATTCTCCATTTGAGTGATTTTTTTTTATTTTGCCGCTTCTGTGGTTTCTGACTCTGACTAGGAGTGCCTGTGGGAACCCCTACAAATGGGAGGTTAAATTCAGAACCCAGCTGAGCAACCTTTCACAAGATGTGAAATAGTAAATATATTGCCACAGGCAGGTCCCAGTTTTGAAAACAGAAAATTAAAAATGGCTCATAAGTGAAATTTCTTTTAACTGTTAGAGCTGGGGCTCTGTTAGGCCAAGGCAGAGTAACATTTTATAGTTTATCCAGTGTAATTCTACTGAACCAGATGAGGAGGAGGAAGTCTGCTTTTTGCTGCAACTGAATTTTTGTCCATTCTTTTAACAAACAGCATGGCAAAAAATTAGGCCATTTCATTGTGTTTGTGTGCAGCAATCACGCCCAAAAGCTGCTCCATAAATCTCCTGAAGGAGCCTGAATTCTCCTTCGTGGAAGTGAAAGATTTGTGTGACGATTTTTCGTGGCAGCGAGAGCAAGTATACTGATGTTGTTGGTCTTTATTTTTACCAAAACAGCTTTAATGACTGGAAGTAAAACAAGATGTTTGTGAACTTCAGGCATGATGCAATCCGAGGAATTTGGCACGGTGGATGGGTTGACAAGGCACGATTCTGAAGGAGGCTTTTCAAGACAAAACTGAGACATCTATATTAACGCAGGTTGAGAGGCCACAGATGTCTCCAAGCACTCTCCCTTGTTTTTTAAATTGTTACTGAAAGACGAAATTCTATTTGAACTCAGGTCCCAGGCCCCTGGGCTTGAAAACCATATTGTGCACCCCCCACCGTGCTCAGGTTAAGTTCATTCAAACTATTTCTGCAGCTACAGTATGGATCACACTCAGTTTTTCTTTTCTCCCCTAACAGGTTTGTTTCTGGTCATAAATTCTCAATCAGTGGGCAAGCCACATTGTACAATTTCGTAAATAGTGTAGTTAAAACATGTTTAAAGTCAAAAGAAAAAGGATCTGACAATGGAGCATTGTCCCCTTTTGCAGAACTGAAGTGTACCTTCTTTGATTCGGTAACCTTGCTGCACTTTGGTATGAAATTGCCCCTTTTTCCATCAAACTTGCATTTAAAGTGCCTCATTAGCATGTCTCACCGGATCAGTAACGATTCTGCAAACCCAACACTCGTCTCAGTCAAGCCACCATGGTTTTTCTATCTGTTTAACATCTAAAACTCCTTGACAAAGTTCCTTTTAAAATTTACTCCTTTTGTTTCTCCTTGGGTTTTCTGCAAAGATCTTTAAACTTCGATGTACTCCAAGATGACTCCTGAACAAAAATCATGTCTAGCCCAGCTAGTAAATCTACCCTCCATTCAATGGGATTAAATAAGTGCTTCACGGCTATTGTAGAAGCCTCTAAAAAGGATCTTGCATCTTTAAGAGTTTCCTACAATAAATTAAGCACATCTCACCCATTGTAAAAGGAAAAAAAAGAAAAAAAAAGAGGAGACTTGATCCAGCACAGGGGAGCCACTGTAGACCCACAGTGATGCCATATTTCTAGCACCAAAGCACCCACAGATAACAGAGCCTAAATGAACAGCAACAGGCAGTGGAAGAGGAATTTCATTTCTTTAGGAACTCAGACTTGGGCTTCCCATCAGTAAAACATGACCAGCAAAATAAAATAACTATGTAACATATTAAAAATCTGAAACTGTGTGGGTTATTAAAAAGGAACGTGGCAGGTTTCTAGTCTGAATTTGCCAAGGAGATTTGCAAATTCAAACTAGAGCCAGGAAATTCAGCAAGGAAATACTTGTTTCTTCTGAAATACGTAAGATCTCAAGCTCAGTGTTCAGATTCATCTGAGCCCTTTTCAAACACAGGCACAGGAGTAACCCTGGTATCACTGAGACTGGTGCCTTGCTTAAGTTTAATCATGTTTAAAATCAGACCCAACACGCTCAATCCAAACCTCTCAGATCTTTCTGCTCATTTATGAACTGGAACAGAGAAAACTGGAGCCCTTTGAACCGAAAATGATATTGAAAAAAAAGTTTGGTAATAAGAAAAAAGAAAAAAATCTTTGCAAAGAAATAACAAGAGCACCTCAATTTAGCATAAAGTCCTGGAGGCTGAGATGAGGCTACAAACCACAGAATCATCAGTGTGTCTGTGACCTAAATTAACATTCACTACCCTCAAAAGCTACTGAATCATCTCTCTGAAAATCATCCCCCCTTTTTGAGTATTGAACAACCCACCTGAAGTGAACCAGCATTTCAAAGCTGTGTTCAGAACACAGGAAAAAAAAACCTGCCAGCATGACTGGGCACCAGTTTAGTAACTTTGCTGTAGCAAAGAACATATTCAATAAATTTGGAAATACCTTTTAATTCTTGTGTGAAGATAAAGGCCTTCATTGTATTCTTTCTAGTCATTACCTGGAGAGGGAAGAAATATAAACCAGCAAGTTCAAATTCTCCCTTAAAACCACAGGGCTAATCAACCACGGAACATTACCTGGATGCTCTGTATCCCAAGTGTAAATGCAATGCAGGCAGTGGAAGCAATTTCCTCATTAGCAGTGATTAAAGACAACTGAAAAAAGTGCCTTGAGAAAACAGGGAAGTACAGAAGGAAGTGCTTCTTGTATAAAGCAGGCAGGAGAGAAGATTGCTATCACCTCTCCCCATTCCTCTTGCTTTAATCCACTGGAGCTTACTAATGTTATTATCCAAACACTAAGGTAAACTTGGTTTTTGTGCTTTCCTGGTGTACACGGCACATTCCTCTTGTCCCTGGGGTCACCAGCTAAGGTGAGAGCAGAATCACTGATATTCAGTCACTTTTGCTGTCCCTCAGGCTGGACAGAGTTTGTGGAGCTGGGAATTACAGCATAATTTTGGGACCCTTTTCCATGCAGCCACTCTTGTGAGCC
Source organism: Daphoenositta chrysoptera (assembly GCA_013397915.1). Taxonomy (NCBI): domain Eukaryota; kingdom Metazoa; phylum Chordata; class Aves; order Passeriformes; genus Daphoenositta; species Daphoenositta chrysoptera. The sequence goes on along the minus strand of VZRO01003959.1, from coordinate 135,881 downwards.
TGGTCATCCAAGTGTCCCCCCTTTAGGGATGCTGCTTCTGCAGAAGTCACTCAGAGCTATAACTGGCACCAATTCTCACAGCTTTGTTGGAGGTTATTGGTGTTTTCTGGGAGTTCCTGGTGGTAGCCTTTTGTCCAGCAATAACTACCCCCCACAAGTTTCCAAGCCTGAAAAACATTCAAACCCAGAAAAGTGACTGATTCACAATACAACTTTTCTATTTCTAGGTCGTTCTCATCCTTTCTGAAGGTCTAACTCACAAGTTTTGACCTGTTTGTGTTTGTGACATCCAACCAAAAACCAACTGATGTGCTTTGGTCCAAAGTGAGCTTTAGTGAGCCTTTTCTTTAAATCAAAAAGACCTACAAGTCAGTGTGTTTATAATATTCGTTGAGAATCCTTAAAGTATTGATCTATAATGAGCAATATTTTATTAGTTATGCTATTAGTTATTCTTAACTTCCCATAGTAAAAGCCACACAGATGATCTCTTTTGGTTTGAATATATTACAAATATACAGCACAGAAAAATTCGCCACGGTTTGGAAAAAAGGGGGTGACTGAAATGTGTCTGCCCAAGCTTTAACTGCTGTATCCATTAGCCCAAAAGCTCAGACCTGCCAGGAAAGGATCCTTTTTGGACAATGAAGGTCTCTTCTCCCAAGTCAGCAAGTGGTAGGACAAGAGGAAATTGTCTCAAGTTGTACCAGAGGAGGTTTAAATTGGATATTAGGAAAAATTTCTTCACCAAAAGGGTTGTCAAGCACTGGAACAGGCCAGGGCACTCATGGAGTCACCATTCCTGGAGGTATTTAAAGGCCGTGAAAATGTGGCACCTGGAAATTTGCTTTAGTGGTGAACATGGGGGAAAGACTGGACTCGGTGGTCTCGGAGGTGTTTTCCAATCTAAACAATTCTATGATTCTATAAGGGAAGGAATATTTCCAAAGAATGAGTCACAACATCCAAAAATAAATGTAAACTAATCAGAAATTGTTGTATTTAAGTTATTCCTGATCTTCTGACAGTGGTTCTTTCACTTCCTCACAGCAACACAACATCAGTCTATTAGTCCAGACCTGGAGTTTTAAGCTGGAAATCTCTTAAGTTGTGAAATAAGACCAGAAACTACAGAGCCACTCCCAAACACCGTGGGGCTGCTCCTCATCCTGCTGCTCCCTCTTGGTTGCTGCACTCCTGAATTTTGGACACAGACCCTGCCCACTCTTCTGCCATTCCCCTGCTCCCAAGGTTGGCTCTCAGACTCTGCAGGAAACAAAAACTGAGTTTTCTTTGGTATGGCAGGACAGCAGAATTTACCATCCTGAGCAGAAGACAGGCCCTGTTCCTCCTGGCAAGCTCCGGCAGCAATTACCAACAGAACAAAGTCATAGGAAATGGTTTGCTTTTTGTTTTTTAATTCCAGGGGTATGTCAAGGACAAGCTTTCCTGCTCTGGCCTTTTTATAGCTGATAACTTACATGGCCACAGATTCCAGAGAAGAGAAGGAAATGCAAAGCTGTCTGCCAAATCAGAGGAGGAACGAACCAACCAAACAAAAAAAAATTTAAAAGAAAAAAAAAAAAGAAAAAGGAAAAGGAAAAGGAAAAGGAAAAGGAAAAGAAAAAGAAAAAGAAAAAGAAAAAGAAAAAGAAAAAGAAAAAGAAAAAGAAAAAGAAAAAGAAAAAGAAAAAGAAAGAAAAAGAAAAAAAAGAAAAAGAAAAAATAGAATGGTGGAAAGGAACTCGATGGCTTGTAACAACAGAGGGCTGAAGACATTGAAAATTCACAAGCCTTTCACTGTCCATCTAATGCTGGCATTAAGGGTCAAATTCTACGCACCACAGAAAATCAGTTCAGAGACCAATTACCACAAGTTACAGCTGGGAAAAGGGAGGATAGTATTAATTAGCATTGTTTAATAATAATAATTCAATAATTAGACACTTGTTTTGGTTCTAACACCACAAAGCGCTGAACGAAATTTTGACTTCATTTATTCTGTATTTCTAGGTCTGATTTCTTCCAATCTCAGCCAGAAAAGATTTCAGAGTAGTTGCTACAAAATACAGCAGCCACTTAGAGAGGTGGATCATTCAAAAAAAGCATCACTTTTGTGATATTTTAACACAAAAGAGAGCCAGTCTATCATGAGGTGCCTCAATAAAACCAGACCAATGCAAATTTTACAACCCCAGTCAGTGTTTTCTTTTCCATGTGCAGGATTTGATAATAACGAACCATAATATCTTGTTCCTCTCTGAGCCTTAGTACAGGGAACCACATCTTCACCCAGAGCCTATAACAAAAGTGTAACTTTCTGAAAGTCCCAGAGTATAAATTCATTAATTTAGTCAAACATCCAAAAGACAGGTAGATACAAAGTCAATTTGATACATTAGGGATACATTTTTCTTTCTCTTTTTGCTTTTCTGTTGCTCCAAAGAGCCATTACTTGGTTCCTTTCTTCAACTACCATTCCCTTCCACAACATTCACAGAAGTTGTTGAATAATAGTCATTATTCCTGCAAGAAAAATCCTTCTGTTGCCAAGACGAGTGTGCATCCAAACTGGTCATCCAGAGGAAATAACTGCTACAGAATACTTCATCTCCATAAACATCTTCTATACTGTTTTTTGATTCCTCTTGCTGAGTTACTTAAAAAAAAAAAAAAAAACATGAAAAATCCTTTGGGTAGGAAGAAAGGCTTTGTACCACTCCCACAGAGCACTTGTAACCGTGTAGGAGCTGTAGAGAGAAAGTGACAATTGTATTTCACTCATTCCAAGCCCACTTTGGAAATTATACCCCAGAAAGAACAGGAAATCCTGTTCCTGAAATGCAGATGTCACAGTGGTAGAATGACAGCTCCTATAAACACAGGACAACAAACAACAATTTAGGACAAAAGTAAAGATCAGAACAATCACGTAAAACATACGTGAGGATTAATTGAGAAGAAGAATTCGCTAATGAAGCAGAAATTCACAAGTGACACACCAGCTCCTGAGGGAAGAAAGATCAGCTATGCAGGTACTGAATGCAAAGTATTTGTCTGATCCCTGAGAAGAAAAGCAAATGGCTTTTTAATAGGAAGTGCAACAAAACTTATAAAAATAAATTTATCTTCCACTTTAAATTTGCCAGATAGTTACGAAGTCAATTAATAAATCAGGATGTAGGATCTCTCTGCTTGATGACACCCTAAATCCACACCAGATAGAAGCAGTCATTTTAAAAAACCTACAATTATTTGTAGGTGAGAATTCTGTAGAAAAAGAGCATTGAAACTATAGCCAAGCATAATTAAAGTTATGTAAGTGCTACTTCACAGCCTAAAATTGTGTTGCAGTCTAAACTTCTTCCCTGAAGAAATGGGCTGATCAGGAAACACCATCTTCCAGTTTGGGGTCATGGATTCGGAGCAGCCTGGACCAGATTGCCACTGACCAAATGTTGCTCCCAGCTGACAGTCCTGCACTGATCTTCTTGAAAAGAAAAAGTGGAAAGCCTCAGTTTTCTCCTTAATGGACAGGTGTTCCCCTGACACAGAAACCCAACCCACCGTCCCATTTGGTTTGCTAACTGGAATCCTTATGGATGGCCTGAAAGGAAGACAATGGGTGGGAATGGCCACGGAAAGTTAATGACTCTTTCAGCACCACAGATGGTCACTCCAACTCCTCTAACTCCAGGAAATTGCCTCAAACTCCCTCATTCAATTAGAACCAAAAACCTAGAAAATCTCTGTACCAGCAGCAAATTCGACAGGAGTTTGCCACAGGATAAAGTGCAGGAAAAGGGACAAAGACTTTTTGATACCTACCCAGGCAGAAAGAAGATGTTTTATCACACCGCAGAGCAGAGATTTCACAGCCACCACAGGACTGTCATGAAGGAGTACTTAAATTTCATAATCACCTTTTTATACATTTTGACAGCAACAAAAAAATCACTCAGAGAAGTGCAATCAAAATCATAATTAATCTGGTTTGATAGGAGAAGTCTCAATATTACATAACTTGATTCGGTAAATTCCTAATTATTTACAAATTTATATTAATTCCATATAGTTTAAAACTGTGTTGTATCCACATCTCCCAATTTTCAAAGAGCAAAATCACTGAGGATAAATAATTTAATATACTGAACACAGATGAATAGCATTTATGTGACAAATACTGACATGACAATAAGAGCTTTGAAACAACGCTGGTATCTCCCTCAGAAACTGGACAAAAAAGGATTTAGTCCACTTTTCTTGGTGAATTTGAAAGATACCTCTGTTCCTTAGTCTCCAGCCATATCCCCTGAGGTGTGTTTCCATCTTTGTTGCTAAAGTTGGCTTTCTGAGAGAGACAGATTTAAATTTAAACTCAATACTCTGGACATCCTTTTTATTTTCCATAGTGTCATTGTCTTTGTTCTGCACTTTAAGAAGCCTGACCTGAAACTAGCAATTCATCATACTGCCCAGTTAACAAAAAGGGAGAGCCTGTACAATGGAAAATGTTGCTGAGGGTCTGCTGCTGTTGCCAAGCTCTATCTAAAATCATTTCTTGATCAAGGTCCAGCCCATTTTATTTTTATCTCTCTCATAACACAAGAGAAACGACTTGGCAGAAGACTGGGAACCTATTGGTGGAAAGACAGAACAGCTACCGGGTACCAGAGCAGCTGGCAAGACACACGAGAGTTCCCAGACAGAACTATCAGGAGCATGTAAATAAAAACACAACTTCCACACAGCCCTGCCACAGCCTGAGTGCTTTTTACATCCATCTCCGAGGCAGCATCCACTTGTTCCTGGTTCAGCCCTGGACAGCCCAGAGGCAAAGCAGGACATTGCTCCCAGAACTATCAGAACTCTGATCTGCAGCCCTCTCAGCCTCCTCCTGTGCCCCTTTGCTCACGGTGAGCACAAACCATTGGTAAAATCGAGTTTGCATTTCGTCCCGTCGGCTGCCAGGATTTCGTGGGAGCGAGTCTCTGATCTCTGCCTCAGTGTGTCTAAAATGAAGCAGGAAAACCAGTCCTAAATGAACCATTTCAATGGAAACCAAACAAGCAGATGCTCACAGTGAGCAGGTAATGCCCAAGTGTAGAAAATTGATTGCAGGTTGAAAGTAATGCAGATAGTCAAGCACAACTGGGGTTTTATCCAGCACCAAAAAATCAGTCAGAGAAGGAAGCATTTAATTTCTGTTGACTCAATCTATTAATTAAGGTAAACACAACTATTTTAAGTTCCAGGCAATTCATGTATTTTTGGCCTAGAAATGAGTAATTATCTTGTTTGTGACTAATCTCAGTAGGAAATTTATGAGGGCCAAGGGCCATTTCAGAAACACACGGTCTGATGTGAGTACAGGAGACTGTACTGGAGGTATTTCTCTGCCTGCAAAGAGCATTTTACAATTATTACCCTTTTTCAAACTAAAAAAGGGTAAAGAAAGAATTCAGGCCTCTAAAACTACACCTGACTTTGTTTCTAAACCTAAACAGCCTTCAGATTACCATATCTCACCCCATTCTCTGTCACAACTTAATAATCATTCACACTCAAAGACTCACAAATCAGATGTGCACTCTGACAGCTTCAAACCAAGAGGCAAGTTTTCCTCTCAGCTCTCATCAAGGTCCTGGTATTATCCTGATTACAGGAAGTGCTTTATTTTGAGCCCGACACCAGATCTATGGTCAGGTGCTGTGTGTACCATGTGGAGAAAAATGTTCAAGGCCAATTTAATCTACAGTAACGAAATTAAGGGTGTTCAGTTACCTGCACTGACGGAGAGGACCAGTCTTTCCATGACACAAGCTCACATTTGCAACTTTACAGTGCACATTAACCAAATAGTTTCCAGAGACATGAATTTCATGGAGCTTTCCAAGGATTCTGGGGGTGGAAAAATGTGTTCCATTCGAGAGTATGCTCTGTCTGTGCCACAGTGCCTGTGGCAGCCCATACTTTTTATTCATCTGCATCCAGATCAAAGCATTCATCCCCAACAAGCACAACCATTGACATCAACGGGGGTGTTCCAAGCTCCTCCAGAAGAAGAGGTGTCTGAACATTTTCCAAAGGTGTTTGAAGAGAGCAAAGGGTGATCTCACACAAAAACAGCATTCAGGAAAAGCTAAGCCACAACCATACAGCAAAGCAGAACGTTTGGCTCAGAAAAAAATCCTCCCTTCGAACAAGGCAACTCCTCTTTCAGTGTCAACTCCAGGATCAGCTGCAAAGTACTCACACAGCAGACAGAATTTTTCAAGCCTTTTCTGGAAAGCACAGTGGTGCACCTGGAAGATTCATGGATCAGACGTTCTCTGTTTGTCTGTCTGGATATCTGGATAGCTTTGATCCATGTACCACAGGATTTGTACAGAATCCAGCTGCTGCAAGCATAATGAAATTTACACATTAAATCTCTTCTCTGTGTTAAAGCTGCTCTCCAAAAACGTTCTGGCAGCCCAGAAAAAAAAAAAAAAATGGACCAGCAGGAATTTGCCAACTGCATGTTTTACTAAACTTTAGAGCTTTGTATAAATGTGTGATGTGTTGTAAGGCTCACCAATGTCAACACATCTGCAGTCAGGATAACTTTCCCTTGTGCACCCTGTCCTTGTTAGATACTGTTATAAGAGCTTGATAATAATACATCCCAGATTTACCAAATGTATTAAGTCTTTATCCAGAATGCTTGGCAGGGATCAGAGCATGATACTTGTTAACTACTACTACTATTATTATCATTATCATTATTATTATTTCAATATTATAATTATAATAATAATATAATTATAATAATAGTTTACTACTGGTACTACTACTACTACTACTACTACTACTACTACTACTACTACAAGGGTGCAAGGCAAATAAAAATATTCAGGATAAAATCCTGATTCTCCTGAAGTCTGGGATTTTTTCCACTGGTCTTTACAGAGCTAAGATTTCACTCCTGATCCCTGTCATAAAAACAACAACAACAACAACAAATAGTAATAATCAGAATAAACAATAGACAGCACAATGCTGGGAGGTTGGGAAGAGAGGATGCCAAATCCAGAGACAGAACTCCATGGTTATGCAAACTTATTATGAAACATCACCATGCTTTTTCAAAGCAAAGAAAATAATAACCCAAAATAGAAGGAGCAGAATAAAGTTTCAGTGACTGTATTACCCCGTTTCATAAAAGGGAACACAAAGATTCACAGAGGTTTGCACCAATTCTTGGCTTTATGAAAACCAGATTACTTTGCAGCTGAAGAAGGAATTTAAGAAGGAAACTTAGAAGCTGAATTCCTGAGCAGGAATTTAAGGAAGGCTAGGTAAGAATTTTGAAAATACAGACTTTTTGCCCGGTGTCAGTCAGCAGGACCATTTTCCAGGAGCGGGTGAGGATTTTGAGCTGTTGAGTTCTGACTCCCAGCCCCACATTCAGAAGAGGAGATTTGGAAACCTCAGGTGCTCTCCAGATGACAAGGACATCACCTACCTGCCCTGGCTGTGTCCTTGTGCAGGGGGTGGGAAATTCGGCTTCTGCACAGGAGAGAGAACACAGAGAAAAGGAAATAACACAGAGAGGCTTGGTGAGTGTCACCAAACTCCAACACAGAATTGTTCACCAAGGTCTGAGTCTCCCTATTGTGGCTGCGCCAAGATTTATTAAAGCACAGCATGTGTTCGCTTATTTCTATCCAAAATTAACTGAAAAGGCACTTTGCATCTGCTCTAAAGGGGGAAAAAGGAGAAAAGTTTGTTTATTTGGCAAACTTTGTTTAAAAATCTGTTTCTTCCAAGGTTTGTCTCTTTAGTTCTTTTTGTTTGTTTGATTGGGGTTTGGGGGGCTTTTTTGATTTTGTCCGTGGGCGTGTAGCTTTCTTCCCCTCCTGCACCTCTCTTCCTCCATCTGTTGACCTCACTTCAGCACATAGTTTCCCACTTACTTTGCCAAAAATGTATAAAACTTGGGGCGTCTGCTCCAATTTCTTTGTGACTTGTAATTGTATCATTAAACTAACATTTGCTCTGTTAGTCCCTGAAAGTTTAATTAGGCTCTTCTGCTCCGTTGGCCCTTGCACAGGCAGGAGCGTGGAGCAACGTTTCCACATGGAAGTGAGAGGGAATGGCCTTTATTACAAACGAGCTGGGTGAAAAGCCAGAAACCCCAGCACTGAGTCTTTTACAGTACCAACTACTATCCTTTCTGCATATGAAATGCTTTCCTATGCAAAATATTTTCCTTGTCTTGCATTTCCATCAAAGCCCCCTTCTCTCTCCCTCTACCATCCCTGAATTCTGCTAGTCTGTGGACAGTCATATTCCAAACCCTCTCAGAGGCCCAGGGACAAAGGTCCATTCCTTGAAAATTCAGTTTTCAGCCATGGATACAGGCCACACAGCTCACCTTATCTTCACCAATAAGTCTGGGGTCTCTAACACTACTGCATATTAAGGGTTGGATGAATACCTTGAAATAGAAAGATTCTCCTGCATCAGAAGCACTAACACAGGTAGGGAATAATTATGTTTACATATGAAGCAGCACTTGGGAACATTTTGGGAGCAAGTTTCCACAAAGTCCAAACAAGAAAACTGCACCGAAATAATAAAAGCCACAATTTTCAGAGTTAGAAACCATTTTGCCTTGTTAAATTTACTTTGCTAAATCTAGTGTGTGTGGGTAGACACAGAGGATATATAATGTTTTCTACTGCTGCAACCAGCTCCCTGTTATTCCAGCAGCTGCACACCAGGAATTACACAGTATTTCAGGGAACATTCTTAGGAATCAGATCTAGATATTTCATTGATTTATATCTATCTCAGGTAACATATTTTCTCTGAGAAGGAATGTTTACCAGCTAGGCTGTTTGACATAAGAATATGACATTGGTTTACCTTTTCAGTGGAATGAGGAATGAGTGGTGTTTCCTCTTTTTCTCTGTGATCCCTTCCCATGACAACATCATTTCTTCTTCACATGTTTTGTTGAGCTGCATTCAGGAGGTGTTACAACTGTCCTGCAATAAAGCTAAATCCTTACAAGGTGTTCCACATTGCCACATACTTGGAGAGCATTTGAACCCACATGACATTAAAAAAAAAGGAGAAGCCAAATCTCTCAAATCCTAATAGTTTGGTTAGATCATAATATTACCTTTCAGTGTTGTCAGATAGGTGGATTTTCCTGGTACCCTCCCCAGTTTCTTAGAGGCAGCATGAACCCAGAAGTATGTTCTCTGAAGAGATTATACCCTGAAAGAACAAAAGTGAGCATAGGGAAAAGATCCTTTTACAAATACACCGGACAGGCACTGACTGACCACCCAGCAATGCTGGGAAGTTGTGTCTCACTAGAAAATTCCCAGGCACCTTGATAAAAGGAGAGGCATCTCTGTGGAAAACCAGGAAAATGGGAAAATCCTGCCTCTAAATCCGTTGTTCTTTAATAGAAAATCTCATTTCTTAAGGTAAAACTCATAGCTCAGCTCTGAAGCAGACACTGTTCCAAAGCACGGTCCCATCAACACAGAGATCCAAGATGCAGCAAAGGCACATGAAAACAAAAAACACCATGTTTTCCCCAAACTAGCACTGAACAGATCTAGGGCAGGTCTCATGGAAAGGCACCTTCTGCAGGGTTGTTCCCCCACTGCTTTCAGAGCTGTTTAAACAGCACACAATGTGTAAATTCAGGGCATGTGGTCTGGTGGTCCTGAGGAAATTGGGGCTCCTACAGCCGGGTGGGCTTGGAGGGAATCCCCACCCACGGTCCCTTCCCAGATCCAGGCACCCCAAGGGCAATCAAGGGTCCATCTTTATCAGCAGAGAGTGACAAGCAAGCACAGAAGATAAAAGAGACACTGTCATGACAGAAGACTTTTTTTCTGGACCCTAGAAAGGTTCTAAGAGCCACCTGTGCCACTCTAAAATGCACAGAGTTTAAAACAACCGTGGTACCTCAGAATTACTGAGCAAATAGTAAATTAATTCAGTTTACTCATTTAATCATGAGTCTGGGTGAAAAGGTATCTCCAGTATCTCTTCCTTCCTCCCAAGAAACAGAGATTACTTAGGAGAAATGGATAGGTGTTGCTTTTTCAATGAGATAGAGAAACTGATTTTTTGTTTAATAAAAATAGGGCATTTTAAAATTAGTATGAAAAGTGTATATTATCAAACCACATGAACTTCCCTCTGAAGTCCCCACACACAAAAAATAGAAAAACACAATGGCCTAATTTCTAAACAAAGAGTTGTGCGTTTTCCCATTTTAAACTGTTCATAAAAACTAAAACCCAGTCAAACTGTACTGAGGGTGAGAAACAAGGGCTTTCAATTCATCCCTGCCTCTTCCTTCAAGCGTGCCTTTCACCATCTAAGAAAATCCCAAACAATGACAACACACTAAAAAGCCTAAACTTTTGGCTAAGTTTCCAGCTGCTAATTTTGTCTGTCATGAGCTGCTATTGTCAGTCTGAGGGAGGGATTGTTCCCAACTTTAAAAAAAAAAAAGGAAAGTAGAAGATGCAAAATATACTCAAAGTAACATCTGTGTTTTCTGATTTTATTAAAGCATTTTGTCTTTGTTAAACAGAAATAACAAAACACTGAGCCCTTCCCATCAGTATTCATGACGTCTGCCTTTTCATACAAAACCCTCTGAAAGAAAATTCCCCCTGGAAAAAAAAAATACTTTCCTTATAAAAAAACAGATTGTGAGACAGATGATTGCATTGTTTAATCAAATTTCCATCTGAAAACTCTTTTCCTAGTTTTAGATTTAGCTCACCCAGTAAGGCACAGGCACTAGGAAGCACGTGGAAGTATAAAGTAGCAGCTCCTCCATTTTATTATCTCCCTTGAGCTTTGCAATTGGCAATTGAAAAAAGGGGAGGAACAAAAGTAGCGGACATAAATTAAGCCCTGCTTTTTAAAGTTCAAACTGAATTTTCTTTATTTTTCTACAGCTGTCAGATAAGCAGGGTAAACCCACTAATGCATGTTTAATATATAAAAACTCATAATGTTCAGTAGTACGACCTCCATTGGAGACATTAGTTCAGGCCAGTGAACTTGGAGCAAGCCAAGTGTGGAAATGTGGAATTGGGCCAGTGACCCCCACCAGTGCCTGTCATATCTGCTGAAAGCAAACTTGTCAAATATAGAAGGGGCAGAAGGAGGACAAGAGTATCCTTAAACCAGGGAGCAGCAACAAAGCAAAGATGCCCATCATCTATTCACAGTTGTCTGTTGTTCAGTAAGGGCTCTGGCCGTCTCAGGAACAAAAAGTCTGGTTATAGCCTCAACCTTTCAACCCTGGCTGGTCTGGGGGCCTTTCATTTCACAGGCTCCCCAAAGCTGATGAGTGATCATAAAGCTATGATAGGCTCCTTGCTGTTATCATCTCTTCAAACGTGCTCTGCAGCCAGCAGAAGAGGGAGAGACTATTCCCAGGACTGCTATCCTCTCACAATAAAAGAGCCACTGTTCTTCCCCTTCAGCTACAAAAACAGACTTTTAAAATAGTTGATTGCTTGTATTAATAGTAATTCCTTGGGATTTTTTTCTTTAATAAACCAAACCATTTTAAATATCTGCCTCACATCCCAACAGTGGTTTTAATTGACCCACTGAATGCTTTTCCTGGAGCTTTGGCTGTGGCCTGATTTCTTTTTGTCCCCTCAGTTTCATTTGTACAGTTTTATTCCTCAGCAAAACAAGATGCAACTGCAGGGGGAAATCCCCCATGAGCATTTGATTTCACAGGCAGAGGAACCACATAAACCCTCACCATTGTCAACAGAAGACAGAGAACCTCTGCTGACCCTGTAAAAAACCCAAATAAATCTGTAGGACACATTCAGCTCTCTTATCAACAAGCTTTGATGACCTTCCTCAGTGTTTATTTCCCATGTTCTACGTATTGCTCTCATGACTACCCTGTATTTCCAACTCTCCTTTTTGAACAAATATGTGGCAAGGGAGACACCTGATTCTCTCCTCAGCAAGACACCAGTGGTGGCCCTTGTGTGAAAGCAGATTTCTGGTTCCCACCCGTGGCTCCTAACAGGTACCTGTCCTACCTACCCAGCCACACATCAGCCCTTCTACCAGACATGAACGAGCACAGTTCTGCTTTTTCAACTCAAGGAAGTCTGCTGGTGCTTACCATTTCTTATTTCCTATTTTGGAGGGTGTGTGCATAAGAAAGAAAGTTAGATTGCAAAAAAAACCCCATAATTTTGTCCTTTTCAGCACTGATTCCTGCCCACCAGATGAAAAGCCTGACATTTCTTGCTGTACAAAGCACTCTTTGAGGATGCTCACAGAGCCTCACACCATCCTGTGCAGGCTGCTAATGTCCTTGGGTTTGATCACATTTTCTTGTCCTGGAGATAAAGTTATATACAGTGATAATTTTCAGACTTCTTGTGCCATGTTCCTAAAAGATAACTTCTAGGATAGCCGTCTCCAGACTAGGTACTTTTAAGAGAGAAATTTAAGGTTTTCATATAATTTCTCATTTTGTTTGTTCCACTGAGATAAACTTTAGTGTCCTGAGTGAACTGTGGTCTACCAAAACAAGTATTTACAAACTCCTGTTTGAACAAAATACATCCTACCATGTGTATAACTTCTGGCTTCAGTCCCAGAGAGGTAGGTGAGGCAAAAGAATCAGGCTAATATACCTAAGAATAAATAACTTAAGTCATTTATTTGTACGTGAGTGCCTCCTCTTGAGTTAACTTTGCACACAGGCATTGGAAGAATGTCTTTGTTTCTTCCAAGAAAGAAAAGCAAGAACTCGGCAAAGATACTAAAAAAATTAATATTATTTATATTACAGCTAGATTTTATAGCTCATAGTTACTGTTTACAGTTAATAAGGTGAGCTAATTGTAGCTTCTGCTGTATCAAACACAACGGTTCAAATATAGCATCACACCAGATTATTGCACCAAGTGTCATTTAAGTGATGTTACCACTTCAGTAAATCCTAGGGCCAAAAAAAAAGTAAAAATCCATTATCATTACAAGACTTTATATTACAAAAATGGAGAGAAATAATTTCATAGGTGCACAAGTGATGTATTTCTTTTACATTCCTGTGTTATTCCCCCACTGTAACCAAGTCTACTTAATGACAAAGAAGAAATCACAGGTGAGCCCATCTCATGAATATAATCTCTGTTTCAGGGAAAATTATCAGAACAAAATTGACAAAAACAAACCTTATAAATGGAAGCCCTTAAAATAAACTGTGTCATCCTTCAGCCTCATTACTGTTTCCTAGTTTAAAATACGTGGTGATTATTGAGTACTGTTAAAATACTCTCAGCTTCACAAGCCCTGGGGATGATTTCAGTGCACTCAGCCTGGTGAGATGCACCTTAATCTGCCATCATTATCTCTGAGATACACGACCCTGTTGTGGAAAAAAAACCTATAAGATGACCTGTTTCAAAACTCATGCTGGTAACAGCATTATGAAGCTCAGTCTATCATTTATTATTTTGTACGTTATTCATGATAAAGCTTACAGACAGCCCTGAGAACATTTAGAGGACCTAGAGATGGAAATCAGCTTATGGAAATCTCTGAACACAGAGATGTGAAAAGAGATCAAGTCACCAAAATTCAGAAAGCCTTTAAAGTCAGACTTAAGGCTGGCCACACAACCTTAAGTGAATGTGTGGAGTTTTGGGCTCCGTGTGCCCTCATTTCCCTCTGTGTTTTTGGCTCTGCCATCCATAGGGTCCTGAACCTGAAGAAAACCTTCCCTCATCTGGGCAGTGATCTCCCTCCTTTTACTACTTCTAACACAGATAAGGAAGCAGAATTCTACTCCATCAAAAGCTCAGAATGTGAGCGAGCAGCACTCGCAGAGAAGGGACTTTTCCCTCACCCAAGAACTACAAATAGTGCATTTTGGGAGGTTCAGGGATATTCTTAAGCAATCCACATTTCACCACGCCCTCCTCTGCTCCCCCTTAGATTTGTTTTCAGTTTGCTTTTCTGCTTGTTATTTTTGGGGCATGAGGTGGGAACCACTTGTTTGTTTGTGGAGCATTTGGCAAGGTTCAAGTCCTTTCCCATTACACTGATACTGAACATTCCCATACACCCTATGGCCTTTTCCTAACACATTCCTAGCCCATACTCCAGGTTTTACTCTAGAAACTACCTCCTTTCTGTGCTACCTGTTCATCCAAACCAAAGCCCTCATCAGCTTTTAGGAATACCTACCTACCTGTAGGTAGGCATTTAAAATATTCGATAAAATATGGTAAATTTGTAGGGTTTCCACAAAATAGATGGAATTCAGAAGGCTTTTGACCATGGTGTTTTATGAGGAGTCGAATCTCAAAAGAGCTGCAATATTTGATTTAACATTGTTCCTAGCAAGAGTTACATAGTTTTTTTTTTCCTGCAAAGTTATTTTTAGTGGTTATTTTTAGGGTTTGGTTCTCTATCTGATGCAATTATAGTAATTCCTGTATGCTATTTTTTTTAAAAGACATCTATAGGTCCATTTTAGTGTCAAATCTTCAAGACCTTTACTTGCAAATTGATTTATCTTTTATTTTATGTTACATACTGACAATCAAGAGGTAAGCAAACTTGTCTAATGAGAACACTGACATTCATCCACAGTGCAAATGGTTTTACATGGTCAGAGTTCCTCCACAAATTAAGACTAAGTCTTTGCTCAATCTCTTAATGTAGCAGCACTGCTCTGGGGTGTTCATTAGGAAACCAACTATCCCTTATTTGGAATTTTATAAACTGTCTGCCAAATTTGGATGTGCAACCACTGCTCTGATGAGACCTGCCTACCCCAAGCTTATTAACCACTTGCAAAGACACTTCAGATCTTTTGTCTGACATTTAGTTCAAACCCTAAAGATGTAATTTCTCTTTCTGAGCACTATCTCCTCATTTTGTGTGACTCTGGTCCTCCCCTGTACCACAAACATGTATCTCATTAGACCACATAACATCCACATTTAATTATCCTTAGCAGGCTAAAATTTGCCAGTTTCCATATGGCTGATCTGTTCAATCTGCCAGGTTTTTCATTATTTATTCAGGGAAAAAAAAATGGCAATTTACAAAAACAAATTCTTTGTTTCCCCACAGAAAGACCAGTTCCTATTCTCTGAGCCAAAAAAACTAGAACTAAACAATATGTACAACTGAAGCAGATGTAGCCATTATGGTGTGGCCTGGTGCTTTGAGAAAAGGGACAGCACGGGTAAAATTAATGCATTAATACATTTACTTCAATGTGTTTAACCTCTCCTACTTAACATCACTCATGCTATTCTTGGGAGTGTAGGGAAATTTAAACTTTCTCACCCCGGTTTGCTGCAATCCCACCACTAGAATCCTGGTTCTGTGGATCAAAGGGAAAACACTCAGGGAGCACACACCTAAATACAGTCAGTGCTTTCAGGTGGTGACCAACAACCTCTGCTGTTGTCAAATTCAGCATCCAACCCACGGATCTATTTTGTACCAACACACTGGAACTGGGTTTCTGGATGGCATCTCCACAGAATAATGCCAGGGCCGGCACTGAGGACCAGGGCTGCACCAGCAGAGCAAACATTAACTTATTTTGTCCTTTTCAGAGAGCATAAAAGTTACTCTAGCCCGAAGCCATATGGCCCAGAAGCATGTTGGCACATCTCAGCAATAAAGGGTTATGTTACAGAAGGGACCACGCCGAGGAGATCAAAAAGGCTCGATCGGCTACTTGACCAGTGTCACTTCACTGAGCCCGTGCAAAGGGCTGGGACAAAGTGACATGAACTCATCTGCGACCACTGTCTAGGAGCAGGGACCTTCAACAATGGCAGCACCTGCCAGAGCGCTGCTCTCCTCCCCAATAAAGTCACCAACAGCCCCCTCACTGTTCTGTCATGTGCCTGGCACAAGGCCCCTATTGTTACCAGCCACTCTCACTCCAATAATTTCTCCTCTAAATGACACTGCACCACCACAGGTCATTTCAAGGGGACTGAAAAGAAAGATTTTGCATCTGTTTTGAGTTGTAGGCACCAAGGGGGAGGGGGCTCGAAACCCCTTGATAGCTGGCAAATGGTAATAGCAAAATGTCTCTATTGTTTGTGTCTGAACAAACAACCATACTACATGAGAGTTTTTATTGTCCTCAAGGCAATCTGCCACGATTGCTCCCCTTTGCCCATACTCTACAGAGAGAGAGAGAAAGGGAGAAAAAAATCACCACAATAGTCACAGTTAGGAAACCTTAGTGAGAGTTTAATGACCAGCTACCAACTAATGGATGGTGAGCAACATATGGCAGAGCTTGGCCTCTTCACATATTGATTAAAAATAATTTAAAATTTAAAGCCAAGTTTGTTTGACAAGGTTCCAGCTTCTCAGCAGCCACTTAACAATCTGAATAAATCCAAAGGGGAAAAGCTTAAATTCTAACTAACCCAAGGCAAAGCAGAACAAATTCATTGTCACATTACATAATTGAATCTATTACATTTACTCAAGATTAACAGCCAACACTTAACGATTTTCTCCCTCTACCTAAAATAGTTGCTGATGTAAACAGCAAAGCAACTCTTTGAAATATTTGGTAACCTTTGTAGAGGGCCTTTATTAGTCCTTCTTTATTAAACACAAATATTAATGGCCATAATCAAGACCTGCTGATCATGTTTTAACCACATAATATTATTTAATGCAACAGAATGAGTCTATTCTTATGCCCTTGAAGCACCACTTCAGTTCAATAATATTTTTATACACATCTTTGTGTTCTTTTTAGATTGATGAATGTCAGAAGCTGTAGCACTTGAGGTAATTGTTCCTACTGGATGGATTTAAATAAAGTCTAACTGGATTACTTTTTATTTGCTTTCAAAACCAGCCACACACACACTAACAAATGGATCAGATAACAGCATACAAATTACAGTACCTGTCTCTGTCAAGGGTCAGATGTCCAGCTAAGAAGATTCCAAGTAAATGAAAGGAACAAAAAAAAAAAATGCTGGTGAAGAATTTTAAATGGTGATTATTTGGAAGAGGAAAAATGAAAGTCCTCTACAGCTCAGCTATACACACAGTAAGGATCTGGATAAAGATTTGGGATGTTTGGAAACTGATACAAATTGGTGGCTAAAGCACAAAGCACTCAGTTATTATCAGGAGGCTGGAACCTGCTTCTGGTTCAGGTGCTGAACTGCTCCATAACCTCAGACAGGTCACTTTGTCTCTAGCTTCTCCCTTAGACAGCTTTTAGTGGCTTCTACAAAATGTTCTGATCTTTGTTGAGGCTCTGCCCCTTCATCCAACATGAAAGCCACCAAATAGAAGGTTCAGTGCTGAGACCTCCTTCAGATCCACTACAAACATTTCCTGTACCTTGCAAAGAAAAAAGGCAGGTATCAAAAACTTATGTTTGGAAGAGCAGCACACCCCAAGTACTGCAGAGAACACCATCATCAACCTAGGGCAGCAGTGAGGCAAAGTATCTGCCTCATTTATGATCCCTGATTTCCATGGATCAGCTGAACTGGCACGAACTGCAGGATGTAGGGAGCAGATACTGGGAGCAGCACAGCACCCCTGGTTCCTGTGAACCGTGGTCAGAAGAGCAACACCCAGAAACTGTGCTGAGGGTGCTTTTGGGTGGGAAGAAATGGCAGGGGAGGTGTTAGAAAACACGGCACTGATGACATGATGGCACATAAAAAATGGCAGATGATGGCAGAAATGATGGGGAAAGAAAACACCAGCAACATGGGGAGTAGGCAGCACGAGCATGGAGATGCAGCTTGGTTCTCAATCAAAAGGGTCAGCTGATTCCATATTTTCAAAAAGTAACTTCAAAATATTTTAACAGGTTTGACTTGATTACCTCTGCTTATTTCTCTGAATGGAATTGCTAAAATACACTGTAAGAGCTGAATTTATTTCTAGAGCTCTTCTATTATGCCAGCACATTAGGCCATGACAGAATTTTGAAAGGGATTAAGCTACACATGGATGGAAGACAGAAAGAGAGCTCCCAAAATGCCAGAGGAGTTAAGACCTAACTTGTTTAAATGCTTTTACAAAAACACCACCAAAAAAAACCCCCACTGGATATGAAAATATCATCTTTGAGCACCTATAGATGTGTCAAAATCTGTCTAGCAACTATGCATTAACTGCAGAGTACTCCTCAGAGATAATGTTGCATTTTACTGATTGGAAACTGGAATGTAGCAAGAGATTTTTCCAGGGCCACACAGGAAAATCTGTGTCAACACCAGGATTAGAAGTGAGATCATCTGGCTTCCAGCTCCATAAAATCATCCTTCCTCTCCAAAATATTACTTGTCTTTTCTAATAATAAAAGCCACTGCAGGAAGGGGTGGTCTTCTGTTTTTGTCTTTTAAGTTCAGAAATATAAGGAATGATCAGCTCTGGTCCCTCCCTGCATTTGGACTTCCTAGATCCTTCCCGAGGACGGCCAATGTTCACTGAACACAGGAAAGAAGTGAACAGCTTCATTCTCATCTCATTCCTTCCCCTTCAAGCTCCCAAAAGCAAACAAACCTAAATCAGGATTTGAAACAAATTAATCCTTGGCACACTCGCTTTGCTTTCAGGTGTCTCCATGGAATCTGACCACATCCCAGTCTTTGGTGTATTTTTCAAATCTACAAGGCAGGAAGTGCTGGTCTTCATCAAGAGAAGGGGAACAAAGGTTTGGACCAGGAAGTTGCTAAAAGTCAGGCATGAAGGTAGGTTTTTGAAAGCAGTTTCCTAATTCAAAGCTCAGTGCTTCACCTGTTGTACCCACCTGCATCCCAAAAGCCTGAGGGAGGTAACTGGGACTCAATGTGGATGCCACACCACCTTGTATGAACTCATATCAGCCAAGCATAAAACACGAGATGATACAAAACTGGGGCATTGTCAATTAATTGGGGTATTTATTGTGTATTTATAGGCAGTGTGTTACCCGTGTTTGGTTGATTTTCATGTTTGGGACAACATCACTGTGCCACACTGGCATGAACACACAAAAACATCTGCAGGATCACAGCTGCTGTGTGAGTTTCTGGCAGACCAGGGGCATCTACCAAGTGTCCACTGAAATTACATTCTTCACACTCTCATGCCAAGCATTTTATACATTTCATAAGCAGGAGAAAACTGAAGCCTGCAGAAGGAACATGAGTGCCTCCCTCAGAACACCAAGGGTGCCATCATTTCCTCTCAGGCAGTTGCACGTTGCCCGTAAACATCATTAGAGTTTATGTGCACACAAATGATCTCTGAACTATTTGTCGTTAAATTTAATTAAAATCTCCTGTCTGAAGGGAAAAATAACAGGACCTGGGAGTGCATTTGGAAGGCATTATGGAAGCCTTTGTGCTCGGTGGAAGGGCACATTGCAGCTGAAACAGCCACGTGTCAGTGCAAGTGTGGAGGAGCAGGGAAACACATGGCACTGCAGAAGGGAAAGGGAAGGCACAGGAGAGGGGCTGCAGCCTCTGCACTTCCCAGGGACCTCGGATCTTTCTGCCTGACATCGGGATGCTGGAATTTTCATCATGGCAAGCATCCTCCAAGAGGAAAGAAGAGGAGGAATAAGAAGCCCTCAGCGAACAGGTCGGACCCTGCTGCTCACTGAGCCCTGAGGAGCTGATCCACCCAAGGAAGAAGAGGAGAGCCCTTCTTCCCAGAAAAAGTCAGGGAAGCACAGGCATTTGCATTGCATTTGTAGCAGCTCCTGGCACAGATATTTTAGGGCCATGGAGCACTTCCTCCTCCCTTCCTCGCCCCCCTTCTCCCGGCAGGTCAAGTAAAAGTCGGCTGCCCTGAGCTATCGTTCTTAGCAATCTGATTAACATATGGACACACTCTGCCTTACTAAAAACAGGAAATCAATCTGAAAGGCAAGACAAATATTATTTGCTTTCTCCCCATCTGCTGTGATATGTGAACACACCTGCTTTCAGCAGTGATACAGGATTATTGATTTAGGATATTTATAGTGTTTATGCCGTTATCAGGCCAGCTATCAGAGGGCTGTAGGAAAGGCTGTTTGACCCTACAGGCTATTTAAATATGTAGTTGCTTTAAAAAAGTCAGATTTTCTTATTCAAGTTGACAGCAATACTATTTCATGTCATGCCTAAAGATACCATTTCCTGCTTTGCCATCCACTTCTGTTTGATTGCAAGTCAAATTAAAAATAATTGTTGAAGGTCTCTCCTCTCTGCATGGTGACCCCAATGCATTTCCAGGCTACTGCTCTGACCCTCTGGGTCTGCAAAAAGCTGGTTTTCATGACACCATTGCCTTTTTACCCATAATCAGGCTGAGTCACTTTGCTGGAGGGAGCACAGAAAGCCAGAGGACCATTTACCATAAGCACAGACTGGCTTTTAAACAGATGAGTTTTAAGAAGTCTCTCCATAAATAATCAAGCCAAATAATTGTGAAGTGGCCACAGATAACTATCTAAAAAGAGACAGCACTGTGTGCTTCCAGCGGGAGCCCAGGCCGAAATGTGAAATATCCAACTGGATTGATGCTGAGAGCATATAAGTAATATCTTTCATAATAATATTATATCCAACCCATGAACACTTCTCCACATTGCTCAAGCCTCACTAGAAAACCCACAAGTTGTCAGAAGGGCTTATTTTGGAATTAATTAATGAGAGCCTGTGCTCACAGAGAGCTCCATGTAGCAATGTGTGGCTCTGTTGAGGGGCATGGTCCACACAGAAATCATTCTTAGGAGAAAAAGAACCTTTTAGGAATGGATTAGGATGGCTGATGCTCCTGGAAGTACTGGGTTGTTCGTGTGACTATCTCTTGACCCTTCCAGCCTTATTTCTCTCTTATTTTAAGTAGAAAATAACCAGAGAAAATTGCAAGGTACTGGAATAGAAACGAAAAATTAATATGCATTAGTTACTAAGTAAAGCATTTAATAACCAAGTAGATTTTTAACAAATATTTAATGTGTTATGCAGATAAAGCACTGAGCTGAGACACACAAGACTTGCATGTGATTCTTACTTCTACCAAGGCCTTTCTACAGTCAGTCTTAGATCTTAGACCTGGGTGCTCCCTGTGTCCTGTTGTTGCATCCCAGGCAACAGAGCTGGCCATGGAACAGGGATTCAACTCAGCTTGAGGGAAGCCTGGATCCTTCAAAGGATCCAGACAGGTCAAATTAAGGCAAATCCCCAAATCTAGAGGGGAAGGGCCTGTCAGATCTTCCCTGCTGTGAAGGATTTGTGGACCTGAGGTCTTCACAGGAGAATGAGTGGGAAAAACTATGGTAAAGATGACTCCAGGGATTGATAGGGCAAGGCAGAGTAATGGAGAGAAGTACTGACTTACAAAGCCACATGACTTGAGGTAACTCAAACAGAAATGTAAGTTTAGGAAGCAGTTCTGTGCTTAGAATCTGGAGGAGCTACGAGGTCATGAGAAAAACTCAGTTTAGTTCCACCCCATCAGCAAACTCCCTTCTGCAGCAGGTGATAACTGGCTCACAAACATCTGGCTGCAGTTCTAGGGAAGTCCAAGGAGAAGGAACTGAAGCAGCAGCAGTGTAGGAAATCATCTGGGGTTATATCATGTTATGAGGTTACTCAGATGCAGCAGGGATGTTGGAAGTCACTGACTGAGCAGCATCCTGGCAGGACAATTCCAACTCTGTGCACAGTGTGTCCCCAGCCAAGGGTTCTGCTGGGAGTTAATCACAGTATTTGCTAATAATAGGCATAATTTGCTGCAAAAGTTACAGAATTAATCCTCAGGGTCGGGTAACCCTCATGTCTCAAAGGCTCTTACACACTCTCACAGGCACCGCTCCTCCTGACCGGAAGAAGCATTTAATAGGAAATCCTGACATCTGGAAGAGCACATCTGGCAACCATAATGTTCCCAAACTTGCTAAGAGTCCTTTTACATCGAATTATTACCAACTTCCTTGTGTCATGTTCTCTCTTTACAAGGTGGGCCTGTATCACTCACATTTACCCCACAGAGCAGCATCAATTATGTAATAATCACCTGTTTATCTGTAGCACAGTGAAACTTTTAAGATATTCCTGGTGAAAAGTCAAGAAGTTTACAGTGAGATGCTCCTTGGTTGTTCAGCATTACATGGCAGCTGAAAACCTCCAGTCCAAGCTAATAAAAGGAACACAGGAAGGAACATAAAATCTTCTGAGTCAGGCCTTCAGCCAAGCTCTGCATACGGGGGATAGGAAGGAGTCTCTTGTATATTCACGTCTACTTGACATGAGATTTCTTGCCTTTTTCTCTGGAGCAGTCTGGGGTTGCTGCTGTCAAACATATCCACCAACATGTCCATGAAGGAATCCCTATGTTACTTTGAAGTGTCCTTCACACGTTGTAGGGTAAATTCACAGGGAAAAAAGGATGTCTCTGAAGAGTTACAGAGTCTATCAAAACAGTGTGGCATTCAAAAAGATGTTTCTGCAGCCCTTTTACCAATGTAAATCTCCTTTGTCATCAAAGGCACCTCATCTGCCAAACTGTTGTGACTTTTCCTCTGTTCAAGTCTTTTCTTGTGACCTTTTCCACTTATCAAACCAAGATTCTTCCCTACAGCTCTCTACTGACATAACTCAGAGACCCTCACCACAAGAGACCTTGGATCTCCCACTCATCCTGCTCTTTGCCTTCCAAACCCATCTTTCCACTCATTGCTGCTCTGTCTTGCCAGCCCTTTGCAACTGGAACTGTTCTCTGTGCTTGCTGATGAAAATCCTTTTATTGGCACATAGCTGATGTGTAAAACATCACACAGAAATTATTTCACAGGATCACAGAGACTTTGAGGTTTGAAAAGACCTTTAAGATCAGAGATTCCAACTCTTAACCCAGCACCATCCATGTTCACCACTAAACCATGTCCCCAGAACCATATTCTCATCCCTCCACTGTCTTGTGCACAGCAACAAAAGATATCATTATTTCTCCAAATGGATATCAAATCAGGTCAAATCATAATAGGGTTTTGCTAGACTTTTCTACTCTTATTTAATAAAGCTTTCTGTTAAACCAAGAACAAAGTAGAACCTGAGATTGGATGTCTCTATGTCTTGTACAACAAAAATAATTTTTCTAGGGTGGACTTAGCTTAGAGGAAAGGAGTTATATGTACAATATTCTGTGCATCTGTGCAAAGCTTCCCTAAAATCGCAATAACTACGTGACACTGACTGTTGAATCACAGAGCCCTGAACCGAGTGTTTGGTTTTCACTCTGCAGTCCCGGATAATTCTTCTCACACATTACCTTCAAGTATCTGTGCCTTGACATTTCAAGAAATACCGAGGATACTTTCCCTGACTCGATGTGTGTTCCCTGCACAGACAGAGGGCATTTCACAGGAGTCGGCGGAACAGAAACATAAACAAACCCGGGTGCCCTGGGCAGGGCTCCGATCAGGAATGCCAAACACCTCCCCCTGCTCCCTGTCACTGATACCCCCAGCCCCTCGGGTCACCGCTGGTGGCCACAGCTTTTAATCACACGCTGGGCCTCCAATGATTTATCACCCCTTAGCAGTTTTTGTGTTGAAGATTCCCAGTTGGGAGCCCCGCTCGCCTTCCCCCCCACCATGAAGTATTAGCCAAGAGCACCAAAACCAAAGCAGGAAAACACACTGTCCATGTGGAAGCAGAGTTAGAGCTGTTTAAAAAAACTATCTGTTACCAACAGGCACTTTTAGCAAAGAATTAGTGAAGCCATAAAAGATTTTAGGAATTAAGCAAAGGTTAAAAAGTTAAAGACTGGAAATCTAGTACAGTGTTTCCAAGAGATTGCATGGCTATCTGTTGCTCTCTGCATATTCCATTTAAAAACAGTCAGTCCTGCTTTTGATAAATCCTTGCTGTGAGATTCACCTTCGTTTTCAGCCTCCAGCTACTGCTGTGGGACTTGCTTCCAATTTATCATGAACAGAAAAACTGGGCACAGGAAAAACTTCACCACTTAAAGAGTGCCAGCATGTGATGTGGTATTTTCTGGTCTGAGAGCACAAGCAAGATTTGTCTCATAGGAACCACTGATGCAGCATTTTTCATCCACAGGTCCCCAAAGTTTCCTGCACCTTCATTCCAAAGCCGAGCTGACTTTCAAATTCACGATGTGGGACGCTGCCTGAACCTGGGTTAAAGCCCAGCTTCCCCAGTCCCCAGCAAAAAAGGCTCTGGGACTGACCTACACATCTGTCAGGAACAGATAAACTTCCTTCACTTGATCAGACTCACTGGGAAGTTACCAAGTGATACCAAATCCTCAGCCCTGTATCTCACATTGTGGCAGGGATTCTTCCCACTCAGCTGGCAACAACCCCTGCAGGTGCTGGTGCTGGCAGTGATGAGGATAATGTTTGTCCATCTCCTTCTGTGTTGGAACTCTGATGGATCCAAACAATCCATCCAGCTAATTTTTCTCTAAAACAAAACAAAACAGTAGACACACCGTTTGTGGGTTCTGAACACAGCTAAACTACCCATTGTGCACAGGAACAACATCATTTCAGCCACTGAACAGAGATGTTTGACCATTTATTAGTATTTGTTTCAGTGGGGAAAAGGCAGGCCCGTTGTACAAATGCACATTTCACTCCTGCCTCTCTCCCTCACACCTCTGCTGTCACTCCGTGGTCTCATTGAAGACACATAATGCCAGCAACAGAAGGATCAGGTTGGAAAACAAAATAAAGTGATACCTTCCAGCGACACTCAAAAAATAAAGTCCAAAAGGCAAAAAAATCCAACTCATCCATCAAATAAGTATCTTGGAGGGGTGCATGGGAGGCTCCTGAGGTCAGGGACACAGCTTCAGCACGTCCCTCCTGCATTCCCATCCAGCTCTCATGCTCATGGAAAGCAGGGTGACAACAGGGAAAAATGTGGGTGGAGAGGTACAGGTCTCGTCCTGGCATGGAGCTGTAATGGGGCCAGGGATCACACACCAGTGTGAGAGCTGAGAAATACCTGCAGCTGGCTGATTTGCTGATTTTATGTTCAGCTTTAGCAACTCCCAACATTTTGGAGGTTCTTTACATGTATAACATGCAGGAATTATTATGGAGATAAAGTGTGTTCTTAATATATTTAATATATTTAATCCCAATCTTTCTGGGTTAAGCTTCAACGATGCTGAGCACTCAACCAAAGCCATAACCAACCCAAGCCATAACCAAAATCATGCCATTCTGTGATCATCATCTCTAAAAACAAGCCACCCTGATACATGTAAAGTTATAACCTGTTAAACAATAGCTCAGTGCACATCTAAAGTTGTCCAAACACAAATGTAAAATCCATTCAGCACAACCTGCAATGCTACCTTACAAATGGGTATCTTACCCAGGAAAAAGGGCAATCCACCCCTAAAACAAGGCTACAACATAGGCTCTCTTCTCACTTCCTTTACCAAGGCATGGAATGAGAATAACCAAATGTGATTGTCCAACACAATTACCAGCACTCAGTGTCTAAATAGCATTTTTGCATGATGTCACACAACTTCCACTGCCCTACATGGCTGCAGGTCCTTAATAAAAAGGTCTCTGTGACAACGAGGGGCAGGCCAGAACCCTTACAAAGCAAATTGCTTCTTTCTTACAGTTCTACCACTTGCCATAGACAGTGAGTAGAAGTATTAAAATCTAAAGCTAATACACAGGAGGTTTGTTTATTGCACTGTATGGACCAAAGAAGAATTTCCGCCATATGACACTGAAGGCAGAGCACACAAAAATTCCTCTGAAGTCTGCAGACAGCATTGAACAGACCCTCCTCTGTATTAGCCTTTTCCTCACATATCTGTGTTTTGAATTTTAACACAGCTGTGAAAGAAAGAAAAAAAAAACAAACAAAAAACCCACCAATAAGCTTTGCCAGTTGGGCATTCAAATGTCAGAGACAAAGGAAAGTTTGGGGAGGAGATGAGTTTGCTGTGGGCAGTGGCTGTGTCAGACAGCCAATGACATCACTGCCTGTGCTGTCTCCATCACAATTTTCCAGAACAGGATTAGAGCGATGACAGATTCCATTCCAAAACTCCCAGGCAGCTCTTTACATAGATGTTAGCAGAACAAAAGCATTACACAAGATTTCCTCTCCCCGTCAAGCAGCATTTGATGTTCTCTAATCCTCACCTTGGGAAAAGCACTGGAGAACCACATGGACCTGCTGAAGTCACACAGGATGTCCTGTCCCGTAGCTCAAACTCAGGATTTAAGGAACCTCTGTGGGGCAGACAGAGCAGAGGAAGTAGGATGTGCCTTTTATTTCCAAGAAGAGAGCAGGGATGACCTCCAAAGTTATGCACATCACCACCACAGTGGCCACCTGTTCCATAGAAGATTATTCTGGTGGCTTATTTGGGCAACGTGGGGAGTAGAAAAAGACAAAAAGCATCAATACTGTCTGCTGTATTAGAGAATTCTTCAGTAGCCACAAATAAGTAACATAAATGTTTAAAATTCCTCTATTTCCATCTTTAAAAATTCGGTTCTCCACTTGTATGGAATTCTGACCATAGGTGGTTGTCTGAGGAAGTACAGGAAGTCACAGCTCTTGATATTTGGATGGAAGCTTTCATTTAAAATTAATAACCAGCATTGTCATGCATTTCAACCAAAACTGACCCAGTAATTAATAATTTACATGCTCAAGTAATCTAGTTCCCTTCTCTGATTCAATTATTTTTTGACTTTCACCATTGGGAGGAAGTTATTAAATTAATATCCGTATTTTGTATGGAAATTTAATCTGATTTGTATCTATTGCTGATTTTATCATCTTAAACAACACTAGCAGCCTTGATTTTCTGCAGTCAATTGTCTTGTGTGTCACACTTGACCCGAGTAGAAATTTCTTCTTCTTCACAGAAGAAAAACAAGCAAACATTTTCAAAATTTGATGCATGCAATTGTGCATAGAGCATTTATCTAAGTTTCATGTTTGGTATATTAGAGGAATTATCAGAACCTAAAAGCAGATAAAAATAATAACATGCATTCTTTCAGACTTGCCATTTTTCATAATTCCCCATAAAATATTATAGCTTTATCTTTTTCCCAGCCTTCCCTATGTGTGTACCTCCACCTTGGCATTTAGTTAATGGAAAATCAAAGGAAATTTAACAGGTGTTCTTGTGAGGAACCACTTACACTTGAGACAACAGCTTCATGCTCATTATCGGGCTCGTGGTTTGGAGCCACGCTGGAAGGTTTGGATTTCTTACCCAGCTCCATTCCCTGCCCGTTTCATTAATGCCAGTGAAGACCAGGCACATGCTCCAGACAAACCCAGTGGAAGAGCCTCCTCCACAGCTACCACTGGATTCATGCCCATCTCTGCTCGCTGCACAATTCCTCTGTCCCTTCTGCAGCCTGGCATTTCTGCGGCGTGATGAAATTAATTCAGATGAAGAGCACAGCTCCTGACGTGCTGCCCACCCCCAGTGACTCGGGCACGTTCAGTTTGTCACTGCCACCTCCCAAGCCCCCGGGATTTATCTTTGTAGACAACACCATCACGAGGCATCAAAAAGTGCAAGGAATGTGCTGTGTTTCAGAAACCTTTTTTTTTTTTCACTTTTAACTGCAAGCAAAGGGTTATAATAAGAAAGTATTACATTGCATTAACAGGCAGGTCTCTGCAAGCAAAACCAGTTTCACTTCTTGGGTACTTTGAGAAGCAGACAAATACCGTGACTGTCTTTTTCTTCTTGATGTCCCCGTATAATTGATCTTGAGCTAGGAACTTTGCATTCCAGCAGAAGCCTGGATTAAAAACCTAGACCAACAACAGTCAGCCATCAATCTTGAGGCAATCTATCCTATCTGCAACCATTTGTATCAGCCATTAGCTATTCAGTAACTCAGGAAGAGATCGTCTTTCAAAGAGAATAAACTCTCAGTGCATATCCCCCATTCATTCCTCCTATTCTTTTGCTAATTCCCATCTATTACTCCCTCAGCACTTGCAGTGAAATCTCATGCTCATTGCTTTGGTCATATTTATATACCACATTACTAAGCATCAGAAAAGAAGAAATAGCTGCTTTGTTTTTTTCCACATACAATTTCCAATAAAGATTTGAGAGAGAATTTTCCAAAAATATTGCAGACCAGGATGCAATAATGACCTCCAGCATGCATCTATACCTACGTGATTCTCAGTTTTATGCATTTCTCCTGACATCATTCCCAAAGTGCAGTGTGGTACCAGGAGAAACAGCATTAAATTAAATTAAATTAAATTAAACAGCACACCCTCACTGTGAGGGTCCTTTCTCACTGCCAAAGCAGAGTAAAATGAGAGGTCAGGTAAGAGAAAGGAGACATAGGCTTTGTATTCAAAAAGGCGTCTCTGCAGAAGATCCTCCTCCTCAAAAACTTTGCAGCTGTCTTTCCTGTGTCTGAAAATACTTTCATTTTACATATATACATTTTACTGAGAAAACATTCAAAATTCACCATGAAAGTCAGTTATGCTGCGTGCCTGCATGGACCAAGGGCTGGGAGAAAGGATTTCCATCCCTGGATCTTTCCACTGTGCCCCTGCCTCTCCCAAGGCAACTCCCTGCTCCATCTCATGCCCCAAAGCAGCCCCAGCAGCCGAGTTCCTGGCTGAAGCTGGATTGCAAACTCAGCCTGAATGTCTGCTCCTCTGTTCATACATCAGTACAGAAGAAGAAAGAAGCTGTTCCCCTTTCCTGGGCTGGGGCAGACTCCTCGGAGCCCGCTGGACACGGGCACATTATCCCGTGTGTGTCTTCAGAGCATCCACAGCCTGCTGCACTTCCTAAATAATGCTCTCACTCAAGACAGTCTTCTGAATTGTTTAGGTAAATGTTTCCAATTGTTAGCACTCCCCTGGGGTATTCCCGTTGGAATTCTTGTTCCTGAGGACCAACAATAGAATAAAGCAACTGTTACTACTTTGGGACTGGTCATTGAGGTTGTGACATTGTTCTTCCTTCTTTTCAGATAGCAATTACAGGCTGTGGAGTGTTCTTACTTATTTTTTTTTAGTACAGTGCACTGAAGATCTTCCTGACCACATGAAGATCACAATTAATTGGCTCATGATCTTTCACTTAGTGAACTTGGTTAACCACATCACATTCAGAACTCCAAATACATTTCTAAGGCATCAGGTTCACAGCACTTCATGTCAAAGCTAACAAATTATTTCAAGAGATGCTTTTTCACTTTTTATAAATTGAAGTCAATTTGATCAAGCCATGAGAGATGCAATTTTCAAAGTCCAGGAAAACAGTCTGGTGCCTATTCATGGCAGAAGAGTACACCCTTACAGACTCCTCCTTAAATTCCTAGTCTAAACAGTCATATTTCTTAGCCAGAAACAGCAACACTGAAATAAAAAGGTGTAAGTTATTTGAAGGGGTTTTTTCTAATAAAAAAAGTGAATTAATTTTTTTTTTTTAATATAAGAAGCATGCATTTTCTGGCTAGCTTCACTTTAAAAGAATTTCATATGCACAATTAAGATATTAAGCATAGGCCCAACCATGTTATGAATTTAAGTGTGCCAGTACTGACAAATCATTGGCACTTAACAGTTCTGTCTTTAAAATCATCATAATTTGACTTCAGAGCACTGCAAAAAGCTAAAAAAAGACTTTAAGAGCTGGAAAATGACTTTTCTTTCCAGACTGTTCAGAGAACTGTACATTCATTGTACTTTTGAAAGCAATGTGACTTGTGAAACTGGCAACTTTCCCATCCGTAGTGTCTTAGCGATGTTTATAGCACATGATATTTTAATTGCCTGGTGACAAAATTATTTGGAAATAGATCCGTTTCACAATGCATTTGCTTCATATTTTAAACAAAAAAAGCATGAGGTCCGAATATTGCTAAGGTCTGGACATAAGCCTGACAAAACAATACAAGCATTAGAGGAAGATAACAATTAATTAATTATTTATTAATAATAAATAGTCCATAATTCATCATCCTCAGTGCATCCATGGATCCATGTGCACAAGCTTAGGTGTGGGTAGGGATTGACTCCTGCCAATAATTATCCAGGTGCATCATGGACTCATAATGTCCTGAGAGCCTGAAGTTTAACCCAAGCCATGTCTTCTTCAGGATGGTCTTCCCAAGAAAGCAGTGGCTGCCCCAGACCAGCATTTCTCTTTTTTTTTTTCCTTTTTTTTTTTTTTGATGAATGAAACCGTGGTAGCTTCTAAACAACTGCTGCTATTTGAAATAGGGAGCTGCTGGACAAAGGAGAGGGAGTTACTCACAAAATGTATTAAAGTCATTTTACAGTCAAATTACAACGCTGTGGTCTGATTTGCATAAACCAGGCCACAGAATTCCATCCAGCAGACAAACTGATATTTTTTTTGTGCGTGTATGGAGGAATATTTATTGCATAGAGTCTCTCCCTGAACGCCCAGGACTGGCTGGATGTGTCTGCTGCCTTCTCAGCCGGATTTGCCATCTTTGTTTTGATGTATGAAATACTCAGGTGGCTTTGGATACACCTCCTTGGGGGCCTGGCTTTGACTCCGTGTTGCACATTTAAACCTGGACTCTTCCTTAATAGAACCAGTACTGGATGTGGCCGTGGAGCCAAACTCCTGCAGCTTTGGAATTTATGCCTCACTTTCTCTAAGCCCATGCACATGGAAAATCCAATCTGTCAACCACACACCAACAGATTTGCTCTTAACATCCCACCTTTTCAAGAGGTGGTCAGGAAGGTTGATTCACTTGGTGAGTACATTCAGTAGAGAGGGGAAAAGAATAAAGTGGTTTCATGTTTTTCATTGCCACTTTTTAATTTTGAAGCTCCTTCCATTTCCCAAGATTTGGGGTTTTTTTGTCTTATTTTTAAGTTATCTTACCAGCGTTCGCAGGTAACCTTACAAGGCATTTTGAAGTTAAAAATCGGGGGAAAAAGTCTTTTCAGTACAATCCAGTTTTAGACTCTTGAAACTGTGTGTGCAAAGACTAATTTGTTTTTTATTTTATTTTACAAAGCGCATGAAATATACACTGTGCTTGACACATGCACAACTCAGGGCATTTGATCCAAGTCCCATTTACTGCACTTGGCCACTTGCAAATTTAGGTCCTGCTGAAATATCTGAAAGCAAACCCTCTTAAGAGCATGAATTTGATTTACAGCAGCTGAAGTTCAACCCCTAGATGAGTCTCTCAAATATTTCTATATAGGAAAAAGGCGGGCCCCACTCCTAAACTGGGATTTTACTGGAACGCTGTAGCGGAAAAGGAGCTACACCAGTGTTCCTTGCTGCATGAGAGATCATGTTTTGTAAATGGGGACTGACCTCTGGCTGTCCCAACACTAGTAGGTGTCACTGTCATTTATTCCTTCGTGGGATTTCCTCCCTGGTGCTTCCCCAGCTCCGTGGCCTTGTTTATCAGCTCGGCAGTGCTTGTACCAAAACACGCCCGTGTGTTCCACGTCACATCCTCACCCGGAGC
>VZRO01003959.1:28762-103510 GCA_013397915.1 Daphoenositta chrysoptera | reverse complement strand
TTGATGAATGAAACCGTGGTAGCTTCTAAACAACTGCTGCTATTTGAAATAGGGAGCTGCTGGACAAAGGAGAGGGAGTTACTCACAAAATGTATTAAAGTCATTTTACAGTCAAATTACAACGCTGTGGTCTGATTTGCATAAACCAGGCCACAGAATTCCATCCAGCAGACAAACTGATATTTTTTTTGTGCGTGTATGGAGGAATATTTATTGCATAGAGTCTCTCCCTGAACGCCCAGGACTGGCTGGATGTGTCTGCTGCCTTCTCAGCCGGATTTGCCATCTTTGTTTTGATGTATGAAATACTCAGGTGGCTTTGGATACACCTCCTTGGGGGCCTGGCTTTGACTCCGTGTTGCACATTTAAACCTGGACTCTTCCTTAATAGAACCAGTACTGGATGTGGCCGTGGAGCCAAACTCCTGCAGCTTTGGAATTTATGCCTCACTTTCTCTAAGCCCATGCACATGGAAAATCCAATCTGTCAACCACACACCAACAGATTTGCTCTTAACATCCCACCTTTTTAAGAGGTGGTCAGGAAGGTTGATTCACTTGGTGAGTGCATTCAGTAGAGAGGGGAAAAGAATAAAGTGGTTTCATGTTTTTCATTGCCACTTTTTAATTTTGAAGCTCCTTCCATTTCCCAAGATTTGGGGTTTTTTTGTCTTATTTTTAAGTTATCTTACCAGCGTTCGCAGGTAACCTTACAAGGCATTTTGAAGTTAAAAATCGGGGAAAAAAGTCTTTTCAGTACAATCCACAGTTTTAGACTCTTGAAACTGTGTGTGCAAAGGCTATTTTTTTTTTATTATTATTTTACAAAGCACATGAAATATACACAGTGCTTGACACATGCACAGCTCAGGGCATTTGATCCAAGCCCCATTTACTGCACTTGGCCACTGGCAAATTTAGGTCCTGCTGAAATATCTGAAAGCAAACCCTCTTAAGAGCATGAATTTGATTTACAGCAGCTGAAGTTCAACCCCTAGATGAGTCTCTCAAATATTTCTATATAGGAAAAAGGCGGGCCCCACTCCTAAACTGGGATTTTACTGGAATGCTGTGGCAGAAAAGGAGCTACACCAGTGTTCCTTGCTGCATGAGTGATCATGTTTTGTAAATGGGGACTGACCTCTGGCTGTCCCAACACTAGTAGGTGTCACTGTAATTTATTCCTTCGTGGGATTTCCTCCCTGGTGCTTCCCCAGCTCCGTGGCCTCGTTTATCAGCTCGGCAGTGCTTGTACCAAAACACGCCCGTGTGTTCCACGTCACATCCTCACCCGGAGCAAGGGGAGCCAGACACCCTGAAATATGGAATGTGCATTAGCAAGCGTGCTCCATAAAATTTCAAAGCCTGAGACCTTTTCTCAGCCTGACAGATTTTCCCATATAGCTCTCCACATTCCTGGTGTAACCCAATCCAGGCAGTGCAGGCTGAATGATAAACAGAGACTCCTTCAGGAAGCCTTGGGAAAGTGGAGCCTCAGAATATTATGCTTTGCCCTGACTATTCCACAGGTGACCGAAGGCTGCACAGCCCAGTTTTTCAAAAGACAGGAATTAAAAGCAAAAATGGGACCAAAAAAGTAACTAAAAGTATCTGGCAATGGCCTAGCACCACCCTCAAACACTATCTTTTGTGGAAAATAAAAATACTTCATAGTTTCCGATGCTGGAAAAAACAGAAGCAGCATTTCAGCAGACACAAGATTAATGTGATATTAATGTTTTAATTAATAATTAATTAATTTTTAATTAATTAATAATTAATATTTAAAACACTGGGTTTGCATTAGGTGCATCAACGCATTTTATTGTAAATAAATTTAAATTTAAATTTAATTAATGAGAAGCATGAAAAGACATTTCTGGTAATTGACCCACTTCTATTTTTTCTATTTACCAGCTGTGGCTTATCCACAGATCCACTGCAGCCCCAGTCCCAGGCAATGTGCATCCAGCACTGAGAAAGCACCAGAAAACTTGAGCCTTGCCACAGCCAGCACACACCCAGAGCCAGGCTCTGAGCAGGCTTGAACCACCCAGAAATATCCCAGAGGGGAGCCAGGGCAGGGACACACTGCCAGGCTCCTCCAGTCAAACCCCGGGGGACAGCAGAGCATCTTCAGAGCTGCTCTGCTTCCCTCCAGCTGCCAGGGGCTCAGAGCTGGCACTGCTTTCAGGCCTTGTTGGGATGTTTTGACCCCACTTACGGCTTGGCACCCTATGGAGCACAGGAACAGAGGGGCAGCACAGGAGTGTCTCAGTCATAAAGTGATTTTTGTGGTGCAAAACCTCCGAGGGTACAGCCAGGAGCCGGGCCAGGGTGACAAATAAGGACCTTCCGAGCAGCCTCTGCACGTAGTGAGAGCACGGAGCACACGGGGTTTTCAAACAAAATCGTGTATAATGGGCCACAGCCACCCTGCCCACGTGAGGGCTGGGAAAGCTTCAGCTGGTGCTGTTTGCAGTAGCTGTTGGGATCAAAGGAGGGAACGCGTAGTTCCCAGTCTTACAAAAACCTCTCTTATCTGTTATTCGAAATTATCTGTTAAAAACAAACAGGCAATCATGTTTCTGACCATGGATTTGGGCAAAGCACTGGACTGGGTCACGCTTTCATCAGCTGTTATCCTTGTTTATAACTGGACAGCAAAACCAGATCCTGCTGCCTCTGCTCCCTCCTCACTCTACTCTGTGACACCAACAAGAGGACAGAACAGTACTTCCAGGCTAGATCTTTAGGCAGACAAAATCTGCAGATTATTTTTAAGATTTCAGCTGCTTTTGGTGATTAAAAAAAAAAAAAAAAAAGTTTGCAGAACATAGAATTAAATGCTTTCATTAAAAAAAAACTGATGTAATGTTCTTTAGCATTCACTTAAATTTAAATTCTATGCAAATGGAGAAAACAGGTTCATTAATCAATACATCATGAGTAGAATTTGGGAGGGGACTAATTCCCCCAAAGCACACCAGAAATGTGGTAAGCATCTTTATCTTCATGTTCAGTAAACCTTTTCCTGTCTTACTGAAGAATAATCATTCTTGCGTGGTTGAAATTAATTTGAAAAAGCTTTTTTTTTTTTTCAGAAGTAATCCACCACTTGAATTTTCCAATTAATTCCCGGGAGCCATGAAAACGCCTGATGTAACACAGCAATTTTAAAATCATCTGTGGCCACTGAAGCTGCCCAAGCCACCATGTGTGCACACAATCTCCACCAGCAGTTGAAGACCAAGCTGCAGAGCAGGCGATGTCACCATGTGGGGCCTTGACTGCCAAACGAGGTCAACTGACAGGCATTATTCTGAAGGAGGGGCTCAAAATGGGAAGGAGAGCCAAGGTTGGAGAGGAAGCTTTAGGAGGCTGAGCAGCAGCCTCACGGGCAAGCTCCTATTGTGCTCGGAAAGAGAAAGAATTTGACATCTGACCTCTCCTAGGAGAAACCCAAGCAGCATCTTCAAAGTGGGCAGTGAAGTGCACTGGCCACACAAGAAAGAGCAGAGAAACCAAGCCACACCGGATAAACAGATAAACAGGGGCTTCCTGGGTGTCTCTGGGAAACCCCCAAAGATCCTTTGAGAAACGGTGCTCAGATATCCTGTGGAAAGTTCTGAAACATCACTGAGACTGCTCCAAAACCCTCCAAATTCACAGCTCTTTTTAGGGTTTTGTGGCCTGCTTCTCCATAAGACTTAGTCACAAGCCTGATTCTTGTATCAAGCAACATTAATGTTCCCCTCTTCCTCTTGACCCAGGCAGGTGGCATTTTGTGCCCACTTGTGGCCAAACAGGCCATTTATATTTCAAAAGAGCAGTTAATGAACAATTTCCCCCTTTATCATGGTTGCTAAAGGCCTCAGTCCAGAAGCAGAGGTGGAAGCATTGATCACAGCCATTCCCACTGCAGGGAGTGAATCTCCAAAACATCAGGGTTAATCCAGAATGACTTTTTGCTCCAGCTGCATCCAGTGGGATGGGCAGCTTTGTTTACCAACAACTCCTCAGTCAGACACTCCCCATCCAACAGATTTGTGCAGTAGGGAATGCTTTGCTTGTGGGGAACACTTACCACCACATTACTCCAAGTTTCCTTTTGGAACTTCATCCACTGTGTTCTAGCTGAGCATCTGTAGCTCTTCCAAAAAACAGCTTGGGTACTTGAATTCCAAAAACAAGTAATACCTGAGCCTCTGGAAGCCTGCTCAAGCAAATTTATCCAGTCTATAAAATAATCTGAGCAGAACCCCGAGTTGTGTCCTTGCCTGGTTTGGAACCAGCAAAGAAGGAACAATCGAACTCCATTATCCAGGGATTTGAAAAAACAGTCTTCAAAATGGGATGGGTTTGAAAGTGACTGGTTTTCCTGCACCAATACCTTCACCAGTGGCTTCTTCTGTCAATTATATGACTCAGGGGCAGGGGAAGGGGAAAGACCTGACTGTCCTGAGACCACTAATGATGAATCCTGTCAAATGGATATTTTGTAATAAATTTCTCCTCCTTGCACTGTAAATTCTCATGCAGCCTGAGGAGAGGTAAGTAGGTTTTTTTCCTTTTCTTCAAGTTGGCAGCAGATCCTACTCATGGTCAGTTGCTCGGTAACAAGTTTCTCTGGCTACAAAATAAATATTCCACATCTGAAATATTTGAGAAAACACTGTTTTTCCTAACTACATTCCACAGTACTTGGGCCATGGGGTTTCCCAGAATAGTCTAAAATGTTAACAGGGTTGCACAAAGGACGACCTCCAATTAGATTATAGCTCTAAGACAGATGCAGATCCATCCCCATACACAACACTGCTCACATACCCTTTAAATAGTATGTTAAACCTACTCCAGGGTCTGGAGCTCATGTAAAGTAGTTTAACTGCCTAGGAACAAATTAGCTGGCTGGATCCTGCGCCCTTTTAAACGTAGGCGTGGTGGGAGACATTTTGCAGGGACTGAAAATCTGGAAGTCGCTGTGTTCGGTCTGAGGCGCCCGCCAAGGAAAGCAGGTCTGAGGAAAGAGAGGAGGGAGAGAGAGACAAAAGCAGATATCTCACCTCCAAGGATGCTCCTGGAAGAACCTGCTCTGGGATCAGCATAGGAAGTGTGGAAGCCACACGTCTGCAGGCAGCTCCCAGCTCTCCCTGCCATCCTCCTCTCCACCCTTTTAGCACGACACTGCTTCGGCCAGGACACAGCCAGTTCTTCCAACCCTCTGGAAACTTTTGTCCCAGTGACCTGTTCTAAATAACATCATGGACAGATTCTTGTTGTTCAAATGCAAAGAGAAATGCTGTGTCCTGGACCAGCAGAGAAGAGCCCTGCAGAATCAGCTAACTCGGCACCCTTTCCCATCATAGTGACAGGGGATGTCTACAAAGAGACTAAGAATAGGACAAGCGTTTGGTGATGCTTCTTTAATATCCTTTTCAGCTCTCAGCACTCTGTAGCACAAGGATTTCCTGCACTTAATAGCCCTTGATGAATCCTTCTTCCACGAATTTGTCTCCATACAATGACTAGGGAGGAGAAACAACTAATTCTAGATTTTATGATTTGGTAATAATTCCCAGGAAAGAGCACTAATTATTTGGAGGTTTTTTATAACTTAGTGGCAAAGAAAAACACATTCTTGAAAGAACAAAATAGAGACTCTTCACCTCATAAGTATCAGTCAGAAACTTGGATGAAGAGTTTTAAGGCTGTCAATTCTGAAAGGGGAGGCAGTCAGGAAATGGATCTAAACTCACTCAGGACAGACCTAGGTTCAAGTATTCCTTTAAATACAGGAGCCAGGTTTCAAACTCACCTGGGCCTTTCCAAAAAAAAAAAAAAAAGATTTAGACACATACCACTGATCTGCAATCTGAGGCTCTAAGGCCAACACACAAAATTAAAAGTCTCCCTCACATACCTAAATGCTGTTTTCCATTCTAAATATATTTTTAAAAATTTCTTCACACACCCACAGCACTCAGATCTCAGAGGTGGAAGCTCCACATCTATAGGATAGTCAGCTATGAAAAGGGTCTGGAAACTTTGTGGGACCACACAAATCTGGGCACTCATTAGCACCTTGGAGAGAAGCAACTCTTGATTTCTTCACATACACATGGGGAGGTAAAGTTACTTTCCCTCCATTTTGTTATACTCATTTGCCAAGGAGATTAGTTTTCCAAGATAGTCCTGCCCCACTCGCTGGACAGGGTGGACAGTGCTTGCTTAATAAGTTCTCATGTTTTCTTCATTATCAACACTTTCTCATCTTCGCAGAAATAATTAATTTCCTCCTAATTTTCCTCTATAATGTGTGTTTGTTTTGCAGATGTTGATTAACATATTTACCATATCCTCATTATCTCATTTTGCAATTAAAAAAAAAAAAGTACAGAAGAATTCCTCCTTTTGAATCTACTTATTTTGCACATCTTACTTCAGATTCTCAGAATTTGGTTTCTCAGTGTACCAGTTAGTTTGTAAAACTGGTACTACTTTATTTGTTAAACTGGCAATCTGCAGTCTATGGTGCTTGGCAAAGGCAAATAACAAATTAGCAAATAAGCAAATTAGACCCAGGATCTTCAGGTAAGCAGCCACAAATCAAAGAACAAATATCTCTAAGTGTTTTCACTTAGAACTCAGTGATGGACTAAACCAGAATTAATTTCCTCATCACTGCACTCAAAACTTGAGTCTTCCTAGAGCTCTGTATTTCATTGTTTATCACTCTATTCCTGGGATATTCAAAGCATTGCTGCTGCAAGCTTCAGTCCCAGAGCATTTCTTCCTGTGCAACAAATGAGCAAAAGAAGCTGTCATGATACCCAGGGAACAGAGCAAAAGTTGCATATAAATCCTTAATTCCATCACTTTCTTAATGTCAATGCTCAACTTTGTGGTATCCTATTAATCCAGCCCTGTAGATGCTCAGCATACAATGCTTCACCAGCAAAAGCAGAAATTTGCTGACAGCCAAAAGAAAGCATGATACTTAGGTTCCAGGATTTATATCAATGTTGGAAAGGAAGAGTGATCCAGCAAACGTTTTATCCAGTTCTTATCCCTCTGACAGTTCCCTGGACTTCCTTATTCCGAGAACTTTGCTAAATAAGTCTTAGCCTCCCGGTTTCAGTCTGGTCATAGAGTCATAGAATGTTTTAGGTCATATATTTCCAACTCCACTTTCATCCTGTCTGCTGATAGCCCAAAATATCCTGATTTCATCTCGTGTGTCTCCACTCTCACTCACTCCTAGAGCCAGTTCTCCTACATGGTGCAATCCAGCTTGCCTTTCATTAACTATGCATGGCCCACTTACCCTCTTTACCTAAAACCTTACTGTAATTTCTTTTTTCCCCTGCCAGTTTCTTTATCCTCATTTCCCCACGTCGTATCTGATTTTGTACCCCTTGAATCTGTGGTAAGTAGCTACCTAATTTTCTCGATGTGAACAAGAGTTACATATCCCTGACAGGG
This sequence comes from Daphoenositta chrysoptera, assembly GCA_013397915.1. Taxonomy (NCBI): domain Eukaryota; kingdom Metazoa; phylum Chordata; class Aves; order Passeriformes; genus Daphoenositta; species Daphoenositta chrysoptera. The sequence continues at coordinate 96,025 of VZRO01003959.1, read as the reverse complement.
CTGAGTAAAAATTATCTCCCAGAGTGGGACAACTACAACTTTTCAGAAAAAAAAAAATTATTGCCAATATTTTTGTAGCCTGGGTAAAACAATGTGTTTTTCCCTAGTCTTGTTCTTGGAAGACATTAAACTGTTCTGGCTGAAACCTTCTCAAGAGAATTCAGACGGAGGCAGACACCAAATGAAACATGGAAAAATTTAGTTTGAAAAGCTACTTTGACAGAGTTGTGAACAGCTGAAAATAGGCCTTTAGGGCTGGAAATGCCTGTCAGCCTGAGCAGTAGATGCTGTTACCTGCAGTGAAAGGGTCACCCTAACAGGTCACCCACTCTGGCGACAACCAAGCACAACCCCACCGCATTTCTGGAGCAACTCTGTGTCCCTGCTAACTAACCAGCACAGGACCTCTGCCATTTAATTGTCCAACAATTTGATGCCTACATGAATCCTGAGAGGGAGACCCTAACAATACCTCCCCATTCCCCAGGGTTGTGGCATGGGACACGAGCGCGGGTTACGAGACCTCCCCCGAGCGCGGTTTCTGAGGTGGCAGTTCCTCAAAACAGTTGGTGACTGGGCCCCAGCTGTCCAGATTCCCTCTGCGAGAGTCAGTCGTAGCCCTGCTTGTTGTCTTCAGCTCCTCCTCCCCGAATTTGGCTGCCATGGACCTACCTAAAGTAATTAGGCCACCTGTTGCATCGCCAGATCCGTTTAGGGGAGTCCGTCAGCACTCCGGTTTACGCGGTTTGACAGGGATTGTTTAAGTGGGTACCAGTGTAATGGCACTGCAAAATGAAATCGTGGCATTATCTTAATCAATAAATATAATTACATGCTCAGATGACCGTGAGCTTGTCTGTAATTAGTTCTCCATACCATAATGCAGCCCATAAAATGCCGACTTTTTGCACATTACACAGTGTGGGACGGGAATTGTATTTGCAGACGAACAGGATATTTACAATCAATTGAGTTTTTACAGCTCAGAAAGATCTTTCAGACCTAGTTAAAAAACAAACAAACAAAAAAAAAGGAGTATCAACAACGGCACTTGAAAATGGCTATTTGTTTTGAGAGCAAATTTGGTTTTATTGATACCATTGGTACCACAAAAACAGTCACCATAAATTAGCACAGTCCTAACACAGACCAGTTCTGCATCCATACATCATACAGTTTCATTTTTGGTTTATATGTATAAATATAATCTCTTTTAATATATATTCATGCATATATATATATGTTCATATATGTGTGTGTGTATATATATTTATGTATATCTGACCCCATGTTAGAGGTTCTTCACAATAATGTCTGCAAGCAAAGAGTGGGGTTTCTTCTCAGTAGGTTACATGGTCATTTTCAAAACTGCTTAGCATGTTAGTGATAAGAATTTTAAAAAACGTACCAAATATATTTATATACAGTAGATTTTAATCAATATATATAAAATACAATCAATTTTACATTAGCAAGGATTTTAACATCACAGTAATTCACTTTTATTTTTCTCTTTCTTTACATATACCTTTGTTTCATGTCTTGAAATGGGGTTCCACCGTGCAATCTTCATTCACATTGTCCACAGCTCAAACCTGACATTAAGCACTTATTTACTCTTAAATACATTCTTAAATGAAAAAAAAAAATCACTAGGGTAAAAATATCTTTTAAATATCTAAATCTCAGCGCAGTGCTCCATAGGATCCCACCAGGAAATACCAGTGGGTACTTTCACATTGTACCACACTTACAGGGCTTAGATTTTTATTACGTCCATGCAAAGAGAGAGGGCAAAGACCAATGAGAATAAAGAGGAAGATATCAATCTCCTTTATATTTTGCACTCTTGAAAGTGTGATAGTCCTAATTTTGTAATGCAGGATAAACAGGATGACTTCCCTGCAGGATGGGATAACAACTATATTAACCAACAAATTAACCAAGTTGCTGTTAAAACTGCTTTGAACATGTGAGGAGTTTATAGGCAACAAGATCTAAATGAACTCTTCAATCAAAATTTTTTACAATCAATAAATCAATTAAATGTGCCTCAAAACATTTATGTTCTAATAAACTGCTGGGGATTGCAGCCAGTTTTACCATTGTAGGACACAGAGCAATATTATGCCAAAAAATATTTGGCCAGACCACTCTTATAACTAGAGTGCAACTCATGTGACTCAAATAAGGTCCAAATCAAATGTTTTAGATACAGAAATACCAACAGAACCAGTCCATAGGATATGGTCCATAACAGGACCACACACTCTGATTTACAGGGAAAGCTTGAACTGCTGCCCTGCAGGGATACACAAATCAAAGCTGAGAATTCCATACCAGTGTCAGTTCCAACATCCCCAAATGTTAAAGGCAGTAAACCACAACTTCACCTGTACTGCTTCTCATTACATCCACACTTTTAAACTATTAATAAGAATATGACACTGTCAAATGCCATTTCAATATGACTGAAATAAAGAATTAGAATATTTATTTCTTAAAGGTACTATCAATTTTTCCACAAGCTATATTTTGTGCACAACAGCTGAGAATAGTGATGATTAAAATGAAGAAGAAAAATGGATCACTGTGCCTATTTTTCCAGTTACTTGTTATCAAAGGTATGTCTGCACATCAAGTAGACAACATTTATTTAACTTTCCCTTTGTGGTTTGCTGATGTTGGGGAAACAAAAAAAAGGACAGAATTATCATTAAAATTAAGAATCACAGAAACAGACAAAGGGTTAGTTACATCTACATATAATTTATTGTCATCTGGCAGGATTTCAAACCCATGACATGAACCTTCAAGCATTACAGGCTGTTTTGTAGATTGGTCATCCACCATAAATAAAATCTGAGGCTGAAATCAATTGACCTGACATTTACCCTGTTCCACTGCCTAAGCACATACCAGCTCTCATGTCTGATTTTTAGGAGGCTTTAAAAGACAAAATGATAAAGAGCTGATGAACAGTTACTAATGACAAGCCTGTAGGAGTGTGTGAGTCATGAACAGGCCAGAAACTCTGTATGGGAATACTGTAGGCTTTTACCTAGCTTAACTCTGATATCATCATGTGAGCCACCAAGAGTATAGAAATAAGTATATGAAGTGGCAACCTTCACTTTCACATGAGATAGAAAATGGTCAAACAAAAAAAGGACTTTTTTTTTTTATATAAGAGTGACTGGGCCAAGGATAGTGCATTTCTCAGGCAAGGTAATACAATTTTCCTATCTTTACTGCAGAAGAATTCAGTTCTTAAAAAACAGTATTACACTGAGTTGCCATAAGATTTAGGGGTTTTGACTTATTATAACTATTTTAAGTTATTTTAAAGAAGACAATTTACTTGGAAAAATGTATTTCTTTTTGCCAAGGAAGTTAACCAAGAAATCCCAAGTCACTTTGTCCTTGGGCAAGCAGTCAAATCCTCCAGTGTCCTAGCAGGATGCTTATTTAAGGCCAGACATGAAGGTTCCTTGCAGGGCTTTGGTGTCAAAACTCACTCCTGTTGTCACCTCACCCGTTGTTGGTGCTGAAGCACAGCCAGAGTCCATCAGACAATCTCTGAGACACAAATCTGTCTTCCATGGAGCAGATTATCCCAGTGGTATCCACCACGTGCTGGTACTCAGATGTATGGCTTGCTAAGAAATGTGAATATTTGGCAGGTTATGGTCAGCTACAACCATTCAGCCAGTTTCAGGTCTGACTGACTGGGAAGAGCCATGAGGAATTTGGTGAGAAATCAACCAGCCAGGTAAAAACCCACTGCTGCCAGCCCACAGCGTGGCACGTGGGCACTGAGCACTCTCGGGCTGCCCAGCAAGAGGGCTCCTTCCAGCTTGTCCACATCATTTAACTGGCAGAAGTCCACAAGTCTGTTCCCAACAGCAGATTCATGCCCAAGTTGGATAGGAAGTCATTTGACTCCATCAGTTGTCACTCCTTGCCCTCTGTCAGCGTGAGGCTTTCTGAAGAATCTTCACTCAGCTCCAGTCTCAACAGGTCATTTCTCTCTCATCAGATCCCAAGGTAAAAGCTGCTCTAGCTCCATTTACCTTACCCAGCTCTCCCCATTGTCAATTCAAGTAGGAACAGGCTTTTGAAGTCCCTTAGTCTTCTTTTCTTGTGTCAGGAAACCTTCGGGACAGTTTATAATCTATATACGCACTAAGACAGGACCACAAAATGAATCGTATTAATATAATTACAACCAGTAAAACCATCAAAAGGGCTGATTCCATATTTAAGCTAGAATAATGAGGTAATGTGAAAAAAATACACCGGGAGATCTAATTATATAATGCAGTATTCAGTTCTGCAGGGCCAGCCCAGCAATTCCTCTAACATTCCAATCAAAGTGATCTCACTAGCATGTGAGAGAAGAGTCCAGCTGACAGATTTGGGACATGTAACGTACTATTTAGTCAAGAGGCCCCATGTGCTATTCATAAAGAATTAACAACTCTTATATTGACAATGACAGTATTGTCAGAAGACCTTTGGAAGGGGGAAAAAAACCTCCATAAACTCCGTCTCTGTGAAGTTGGACTTTTTTTTTTTTTTTGGCCCCTTTTTTCCAATGCTGATGTAATCTCCAAACATCTCCAGCAGCAGCTGCTCAGCGAAACCAGGCACCTTCTCCCTAGTCCCTTTCAGCAGCACACGCAGCACTTTCCAGCTCCCTCAAGACAATCAGGGCCTTTCTTTCACCAATTAGCTATCACTTCAAGAGTCCTGTGCTGTCCAACGAGCTCTTAAGAATGGTCTTTGCAGGAAACAACACTGNGGGGGGAGAGGGGGAGACAAAAAAGCACAAGAAAACAAATCAGAACACAGAAGCTGTCCAAAATGCATCGCTCATTTAGTACATCGACAAATGCAGAAATGTCCTCGAGAGCCAAGGCTGGAGCAAAGCACACACACACACAGAAAAAATGCTCCTGCTTTCTTTAGGAGATAGTTTGTTTAGTCGAGTATGTTAAAAAGGGTTCATAGAAAGAAGTGCTCTTGTTACAGCAAGTCTGAGCCGTGCAAACTAAAAGGGAACGAAACTCCTGCAAGATTATGCTCTGTTTCCTTATTTGGCTCTCGAAATGTAAAGCAGCATTATTTGAAGTAGACACTATAGGAAAGAACTCGGTTTAGCTCACTTTAAATATAGATGGATTGATGAAATGAGTAATTACTGGAACTGCTAAGGTCTTTTCAGACTTACTAACTAGCAAGCTCCTTTCCCCAGAAACTGGACTTTCTGTCTAAAAAGAAATTAAAGCCTGCTTCTGAGACATAAAGCTTTGGGAATTTTACATTCTTTCTCCCTTAAATTCAGGGAATAGGTACAGTAATACCTTGAGGTCCTTGTAGATGCCAAGTCCTCATTAGAATTAGTACAAACTCCAGGACCCAGGTCAAGAAGAAAACAAGGAACTTTTATTGATATTTAAGCAATTCATTGCCTGGGCCTGGACATGTAGAGTTGTGAAGGTGAAATTGGGATGGATCAGCAGTAAGTGAAATGACTTGGACATGGTTCAAGCAATAGCCTGGTGTCAGAGTGGCTTCCCTGATTTTCAAAAATTTTGCAGTAAACCAAACGTCATACCAAAACACTGACTGCTGATATCCTCTCAGAGTACCACTTTCTGGTCAAACTTGCCCTTGATTGGGGTAACCTCATGAAAGTCAACACCTTGCCTTCTACATGGCCAACAGAAACTGATTTACACTGCAATTATAAAATAAATAAAAACAGTCTGTTCCCTTTTATTGGCTGCGTATCAGCAGCAAAGCCCTGGGCTTTGTAAACAGTTAAATGGCAGAGCAAAGCAAATACTTTCGGGGTTTCAGGAGTTTGTTCACACTAATGGGTGCTCTCAACTACCACATGGATTCTTTAATGGAGGTGGAAAGTGTCAGAACTGATCAAATTGCCTAAAAGGAAAGAAAGTCTTACATATTGCATTTATGAAGGAATGGGAATCAACTCAAATTCCTCTGCACAGGAAGGCTCAACCAAGGGATGAGTACAGACAGTCACAATTAAGAGAGAATCTTTGAGGAGGTGCACCAAACAATGTCTTTTTATACAGATCCCAAAAGCTGCTGAGTTTAAAGGAGCTGTTCCTTTCAACTAGCAAAGATTTTGCTAAAAAATCACAGCAGGCTGGAGAGAACAGACAAATATACACATATATGTTATAGGGTCACCTACAGCTATAGGAAAAAGGATGAAAGGGGCCCAAAAGTTCTACCAGCTTGCCCTAAAGCAAGATCAGCTACATCATTCCTGACAGCTGTTTCTCTAACCTGCTCTTTTAAGAGACCTCCACCCACACAGATGAGAAGAAAGGAAATTGCCATCTCATCTGAAAGGGATTTCAGCAGGAAAAATGGTTTGACAAACTGTTCAGTGGCTCTGTCTGCTGCAACAAAACCCCTGCAAGACAGGGGCTCTGCATTATGCACCAGCTTGGGCAACTGGCTCATTTTGTAGCTGTACAATTAATTATTGTCGAAGCAACAACACCTGAAATTTTTTTAGAGAAACAGTATCTTTGAACCCATCTGGATGGACGCAATGAAAGCGCATCTTTTGTGACAACCCCCTTCCTCCAGCCTGGTGCAACGCTGCTGTGGGTGCCCCAGCAGGATTGCTGAAAACCCCCAGTTCCAGCATTATCTGCCACCCAGCACATCCCACGCCTCGGCCCCAGCTCCAGCCCAGTCTGTCAGCGCCGAGGCTCTTTAGGGGCACACCAGGGATGAATTGGGGTTCATCCCAGTGCCAAGGGAACAACAGGTGCCTCCTCCTCCCCGGGCTCGCAAGCAGCTCCCAGCTCAGCCGGCTCCGGCGGTCCCTGCGAGGTGTCAGAGCCGGAACAGAGGCGGCGCATCCCTGGCGCCTGGCACCGGGATGTGCCCGGGACGGGCTGGCACAAAGCCGGGCAGCTTCCACGCCGGCTGCCCGGGCAATGGCAGCTCCCTGGCTCCGCATGCCACGGCTGTCAGCTTGGCACTCTGCGCCGATTCACCCGCGGGAATGCTGCCCGAGGTGGAGGGACAGGGCTTGGATTGCACTTCTTGGGACAGATTTCCTCCCACGGAAAATTAATGGCACGGCAGAGCAAGGCGAGTTTAAATGGCAGATGAGAAGTGGTGTGGCTGGATTTTAGAAAATGCTGTTTAACACGGGGAGTTGTTCTTCCCCTCTTTGCAAGAGGAAAAGCACTACGTAAAGCCTATACGTTGAGAATTATTATTTGGATTTTCTCAAATTTACTTTTTCGCACAGCAGATGTTCCTAATGTCTGGCACCATTTTTAATGATGTGCCTTTTTTGAAGAATGTGTGCTGTATCACCCATAAAAGCATCCTCTCTGTTCAGAGTTTATTTTGTTAAAATCGCTTTTCAGCTAGTCATCTCTCTAGGGAACAATGACATGATAGAACATTATTTCTGACGGGAGATATTTTATTACTAACATATGTTTTCATCACATAACCAACATTACTACCCTATTCTACTGTAAATATTTATTAAAACCCTCTAATTTGAAATTATTTCCAAGACAAATTTCCTATTTTGCTTTTAAATTATCACATAATTAATTGTCCTGGTAAATGCTCATTGAAGGGTAGTTTAGGGGGGAAAAAAGTACATATTACGCAGTCTTGTTGACTTTCAAAATGTAAGGCAACAGATTTCACATCTTGTTTTCAAACTCCCTTATAAAGCAATCTCCTAAAATATCACTACATTCTCAAAATTTTAAAATACCAAGTAAAGTTACAAGCGACAAAGTAGACAATATAACAATAATCATAAAACACCCACTGTTACCATCAGTTTGAAATATATCTCAAAACATAAGTAAATTAGAATTTAAAAAAATAGAATATTTGACTTACTGCATTTTCCACACATTAAAAAGTCAGGATATCTACCAAAGGAAACAGCAAAGAGTTGCAGGTGTCAGCAAGGCCAATAAGAAGTTCTGAGTTCTTTGTTGAAAAAAAAAAAGGAAAAATTCAAGACCAGCACTTATCTGTCAGAATCACGTGCCTTCTACAGTTATCAGAGTCAAAAAGGCACCTTGCTCCAGGTTACATACGTGAAACCTCCTGAGCAAGCATTCTACACCCCACTGAAAACAAAATACCACTTAAAAAGAGCCAGATCAAGTAGTCACCGCTTTAGAGGACAAAACCTGACATTCAGAGTCAATTATTGCTCCACACAAGTTGTGATAACGTGCACATATCAAGATCATTCAACGTTGCATTGAGTCAAAGCAAAGTCAACACCTGCCCCACTGGTTTTCTCCTGGAAAATCCCCAGCAAACCCACTCCTCCCACCACAGTCAGCTCAGTATGCCCATTTCCATGATGAAGAAAAACAAGGACGGAAAGAAGATACTTCATTTGTTACATGTTTCATCCCGTAAGACTAACTTCGGCCTCCATAAAACCAGAATTGTTTGTAAAACTCCAGCTCACCCTCAAAGGTGTCAAAAGTGAGATTTAAATGCAACAAAAGAGCACAGATTGCAGGAAACAGCAATAAAAGTGAAGGAAAAGTACTAAAAGGAAATGAAACAAAACCTTATAAATCGGTCTTAAAAGTGATGACTTGAAGACATCTGTATTTCCAAAAAGACTTGATGAGACCTCTGCTGTCATTCCATGATCACCTCCACGGGGCAATGGTCAGCAGGAGACGTCTTGGTTCCCTTAAATTCGTGGGAATTCCTTACCAGGAATGTGATCAGAACACGACCCAGCAGCAGCAGCAGAAGAGATCACGTACGTGCCATGATACCTGGTCACACCAATCAATTAAAAGACTAGTAATGTCCAAAATGTCCACCTAATTGTGAACAAACATAAAAATATAGAAACACACCGTGACTCAATGGAAAAAGCCAGGCATAAATATCTAAGACTGCTGTTACAAAGTTCACAACAGCTTTTTATCAAGCAATTATTATCTCCTTAGTGATCAGAGAGACTATACACAATTTGCTAAATTTTCACACTCAGCTAGATGTCTAATTTTTTGGGTAGAAAGAACCTCAGGGTTTTTTGCTGGAGAAATTAAGGAATTATCACCAAATTTGACCAGGCACAATGATCCAGCCCTAAACGAACCTTTCCTAGTGCTCTCCTTCCATCAGTACATTTTTTTTCCCCCACTGAATTCATAGAATTCACATCAATACAGCAGAGAATTTAACGAGTACTATTTTTGACAAAACAATGTTGCAACAAAATGCTGGTTTTTCAAACAGAAAACTGGCAAAACATGCTTCAGTTTTGACAAAGTGTTTGTTAAGAGCTGCTTTTCAGATCCCTAAAATGCAAGATCAGTACAAACCAGACAGATCACAGCCTTCAAACATTATGCAGTCAAGGCACTCATGCATAAAACCACAGTTTGAGCCTTTTGACGAGTGCTGTGGTCACCTATCTCTGGGCTGTTCCCAAGTCTCCCTTGACTTAAAACCCTTGTTTCCTTTTCACTCTGCACAACCAGACTGGGACTTTCAGGAATGTCACAGGATGGAAAACTCACGTCCCTCTCTTCTGTAACTCCGTGTCTCTGGCTGATCAGATCACTTGGATGATGCTCCACCTGTGCTCTACCAAAAAGAGTTCAGATCCAAACCTGCCTCTGATTTACAACTAAATTTGAGTGTTTTGGTCATCCTTTGTTTTGACAGCACAAGTCAGTAGAGATTAAGACAAACAATGACACAGCTGCCATTTTCCTACAAGGTCTACCATGTGACAAACGTAACGACTAAAGAAAAAACCAAACTTTCTAAAACTTACCATAAGCAAAATGTGTTTTGGTGAACTACAGACCTTGGAAGTGATTTGAAGATTATATCACCCCCCTCATAAAATGCAGTTATTGAAAAGAACTGTTATCCTTTATAAGTGATGGAAGGCAAACATTTCACATGCTGCACTGACACTGCTCCAAACCTCATTTTTTCTATTCAAAAATGAAAGTCGGGCTTTCAGCAAACTACATTGTGTTTTGAAGAAGTTTTTCATTCTACTTACAGGTTATCCTGCTTACTTTTAAAGTCTCTTTGCACACAAAAAGAAGGGGAGCTGGGGCAAAGAAGGGAAGAAAAGAGTCCATTTGAAAAAATTACACTGCTAGATTACAAGAGTTGAAAGCTGGTATGTAACTTTGCTCCGGGTGATCAAACTGCTAATCAGGAATGCTGTCGGGAACAGAATGGAATTCCAAATAAATTAGCCATGTCCAAGAAGCCAATACAACACAGGATTAAGGCTCACAAAGAAAACAAATTTATTCAGCCTACTTTATCAGAATTCTTAATAATGTGTACTACTTTTTCTCATCGCAGTCTGAGCTCTTCCACTGGAACAGTGTGGAGAAGGAAAAATGAGTCACACTTCATAAATCTACTCGTACAGACACCTAAAAAATGTTACATAGAGCAAGATACACAATGCCATTATATATAAATACATATGCTTATCACAGCCACAGTAGAAATGTGCAGATTTATTTCTCCGACTTTATTTCCGAGGCACCTGACCAAAGAAAAGATGCCACACACTTCTGTGAAAATCTGCAAAGCTGAACGAAAAGGTTAGAACTCCACTGACCTCCAAGCTAAAGTGAGTTTCAATACCATATTGAATAACTAACTACAAAAATAAATCTCTCTCCTCTATGACAGCCCTATTGCATCACGTTTTTTATCAAGTATAACAAGAAAAATTTGCAGTACTGTGGCTGAGGTACTGTCTGCAACTCAGAGCATGTTCTGTTTTCACCTCTGACAGCATCCCAGAGAAACTCTTGATAACAGCTTATGCCAAAATCACAGGAACATTGAAAGATTGTGCTTAAGCTTCTACCTCTCTTTGAATTGGAAATATAATCTTTATCAGCCTGGTTTGCCTCAGCTGTGAAATGGAGATTATAACAGGCTCTTACTGTACAGTAACTTGAAGACAGAACTAAACTTTTGAAGCATTTTAGTAACAATAACATTAAAAACAACAAAAAAGGAGATCAAATACTCACAAGAAGTACCTCATGCAGAATCTAGACACAGAGAGAGAAATCTTCCTGTGATAGAAGTGCATGTATCATCTTGGCTTCTGAAAAAAACAGGCAAAGCATAAACATATCCTCACTTCAAGCCATACATTGTCCAGTGCTCTCATTCACCAGAAAATAGGAGACTGAGGACAGCACCACTTGCATTTACATGACTCTGCCATATTTCCCTGAGAATCTGTGCATGCAGGGATTTCCCATAATAAAATTCATCCAGCTGAGTGTGTGTGTTGAGGATCCATTTGCCTGGTGGTTCCCAGCCATGGCACTGCTCTGCTTTCCAAATGACCCAACTGCACGAGCCATTTCCTATCCATGGTTGGTGTGTTAGGTATTTTCTGAAGAATTTTTGTCCCAGATAAGGGGGACTCCCTGTAAGACACCAGTTGTGTCCCCTCCCCTTCCAATAATGAAACAAATTAAATGCTATTTACTATTACCACTGTATCTAGCATTTTATTCAAGCACAAAAGCACGTTTGATCAAGTGTGACTTGCATTTATTTTTTTGTCAAGTGTTTTCTCCTCCCTGTAAGAAGATACTTGCAAAAATATGGAAAGAAAAGCATATATTCCATATATTCCCAAATCCCCTTCTCTGGAATTGCACCTCCAGAGAATGATGGTCAGATGATGAGAGCCATTGCTGTACCATCAAGACATGTGACTGGAAGGGTTCTGTCTGTACCTCAATGCCTCCATTAAATGCACATTAAAAAATGTTTGATTTGAACAAAATATTTTAAATTAATTATAGGCTATGCTGTTCACTCAGAACAATAAACCAAGCAAGCAACAAGCACAAACAAAACTTCGCATGAAGACCAAGGAAGAGTGCTGATTTTCATTTTCAAAAGGGTCTCCCTGAATAAAAACCAATTTTTTATGAGTAACTACTGAAATAAATGTTTTGATTCAGTGAATAGCAGAACAAGACATTTTCCCAGAGCTTTAGAACACCTCGATAAACAGTTTCAAGTAATTTGAGACAATAATTGTGGCAAACAATTGTGGCAAACTGGTCTAAAAAATGCTGCCTTGTTCCACCTAGACCTGCCAAACAGGGCTGTGCACACTCTGCATTAATGGACGATTCATGGGCTCGAGCTGAGCCCACGTGCAAGTCCTGGAAGAGTTGGGCTGGATTTCTGCATTTCCAGGCCACAGACCCTGGATTTCAGAGGGAGAAAGAGGAGGATGGTTGCTGGCAAGGAGCAGGGCTGCTCCACTGAGTGGCTCTTGGCTGCTCCCAGGCCATGGAAATGCATTCTGGGTCACCACATTAAATATCTGCCTTTACTAAATAATGTCCTAAGTTACAGTTTGAGCAGCAAGTGCATTCCTCTTGTACCCTGAAAACAGCATGACAGAGGTACTTCTGAGATTTAAAAAAAAAAGCACATAGAAAATAAAGCAAGTAGGTGAAAGGTAACTGTATCACTTTACAGACACAAGCTACCCTCTGATTACAACTAATTGAGATATTCAGCAGCCTTAAAACAATACCTTTTTTTAATCAATGTACCCAGACGGCATTCACAGCTTTTTGTGATGACAAATGCCCTTTGAAAGAGTTAATAGGCAAAGGTTTGTACTGGCAATGAATGGGGCTACCTTTAATTGATCCAAGAGCCTTAGAGAGCCGTCTTATAGCCTGATGATGTATTTGGGTTGCAAGTAGGCCAAAATAAGCATAAAGAAAATCTGTAAGACCATGAGACCTTTCATTTTTTCATTGCAGGGAGGGAAAGGGGGGGAACTGCTGAGGAAAATGAGAGAACTATGATGGGGTTATCTTTGTGCTCTGGCACTTAAAATAGATAAAACGACAGAAATTTTGAGGAAAAGAGAGGAAGCGATCAGGCCATAATTCTGAGAATAAATGTCAAGATGTACGGAAATGTACAAAACAAGGCTTCTTCAGAATAAAAAAAAAAGCCATGAAAAAAGAGGAGATGACCTAATGGTATAAAGAAACATTGATTAAAGAAATACCCAGAGGGAGATATTCCATCAGCTTTAACAAACACTGCATGGCCCTGCATTCCCTCTTAACTTCCCAAGCAAGGGGAGAAAAAAATATCTGTAGAAGAGGCAGTCACATGGATCCATTTATAATTTTTCCCCTTATTCTCTGCTCATCTTTTGCATGGTTTTGCTCAAGATGTACAGGAAATGTGCACACTAAAAGTGACTCACAAAATTAAACACAATGGATTAGTAGTAAACGTTTTACCCTGCATAGCCAAAGAAGAAACAAACCAATCATTTTTATAAGGAATATAAAATCCATTTACTCATATTTTTTCTTTATGAGACTGATTATACACTAATATTACCTAGTAATGAAGGAAGCAGTCTATCCATGCTTACACTAGTCTTTCATCAGAAACTTAATTTTGGCAGAATCCTTCCCTCACACAGCAAAAGCTAAACAGATTTCCCTGAACTTTCACAGGTGCAAACTTTATGTTAAGGTAGAAATTTTTCTGGAAAGTCTGAGGCAAACCAGACAAGAAAATTCCTAGACTAAAAGACTATTTTCAAATGGAATTACTGTGCAAGCGTACTATCAACAACTCTGTGAAAAAAAAAAAAAATTAAATAGAAAGGTGTTGGAGTCTGAGATTATCTTAGATATGGGAGGAGCTAGGAAAAAAAATGTTGACATTGCTCCTTAAAAATAAAGAAGCAGAGCAGTAAAATATCCTGCTCCAATATATGCATCCAGAGGCATTAGGAAAAGTAAGTCAAGTCCAGTTTCAACTGGAACAGGGAATAGACAAGCTGTTCTCAAATTCTGCTCCCCCTGTTCATCCCAAAGCCATGAATGAGCCCTCTTCTAGCAGACACTCAACAGAAAAAGCTACAGAGTCTTCACTGTGGTCTGGGTAAAAATGAGGATTGAATTTACCTGTCCAAAGCAAAAGAACTCAGATAGGACTCTCAAAACAGGAATACATTCCCATGGGGAATATTTGCCTCCTGTGAGTTTTCCCCTATGGTACAAAGCTCTGAGGGAAAGAAGAGATAAAAACTTCACGTCACAACTTCCAGACATTTTCCCAATTAACCATCCTAAGCCCACATCACCAACCACCACAGAATTACAACCACACCAAGGTGAGCAGCAGCTGCATCCTTCACAAAACCCCTCACTTCAGGGCACAAACATCAGTAGATGAGGAGAACCAGGATGTGTGGACAGTGGCAACCTACTCTGGAAAGTGGAGACGAGCTGTGCACAGCCTTGCTTACTTCTGTATGAAGAGACTCAAAATACTGGGCTGTGTTTTGAGTTGCTTTCATTTTTAAATAAAAATAATAATTTTGAGAAAGTCTTCTCTCCTTGTTCCGTTCACTTTCAATTCAGACTCCTAGAACCTTCCTTTGTAGTTTAAAGCCAAAGTCTTTCCTTCCACCTTATCAGGTTACATGTAAATTCTAGCTACCGTGAGTTTTCTGAAATGTAAACAAATAATTAAAAAATTAGGATATACAAGGCTGTTTAAAGGATATCAAGTTCTTCAGGAACACTTCAAAATCAACTGCTTTTTGTGGATGGGACAGCAGGTGGATTGCCCATCCCACCCTTCCCAAGCATGGTGAAGCACCAGCGTTTCATAAAATAGAAGTCAGTTGTATCACAAAGTAACTATGTCCAGCAGCTTCCTGTTTGACAGAAAAACATGGCCTTTAAAGGTCCCTTCCAATCTACTTGATGATTTCATTCTATGAACTGCTACAATCAGTTTAGTTGAGGGACACACCATACTACTGAAGACAGTATTTCTACTGCTGCCCTTGTGGATAACCTACAGAAAAAGAGCCAATATTCAGATCCTGTTCACACACATTCAGTTTCACCAGAGAACACACTGAGAAGGGCACTTTGGTGGCAAACACCAGCAAAACCTGAGCCATTTTCCCAAATTAAGCCTAAAGAGTGTTTACAGGTCTGTTTGTTTACACAGACACAAAACACATCCCACCTGGAAGGATGAGTGGGAGCCAACAGAGTTGGCATCTCTCTACAGACTCAAACTGACCACCAATGCCAAAATTGTAAGAATCCCATATCCACCTGCTTATCTTTGACCAAGCAAATGCCATATTGATGAGAAACTGAGGCATAGAAAGTCTGAATGGAAATGAACCCAGATTTTCCAAGGGGCATCTCTTTTACAGCTGCCTCATAAACCTAAGAGAAACAACATATTTTTAAAGCCAGTTCGTGTTGTACTCTTGAAGGAATTTCTGTATTGGGTTAATCTTCACCCCTGCTCACACGTGCACATGCACACACCTGGAACAGTCGAAACAAAGACTTCAAGGTGGGGAAAGATGATGAAGAAAGAGAAATGGGTTTTCTAGTGCCAGAGATGGACTCCGTTTCAGAGAGAAGATTAAAACCTGTTAGTTTTTGCCAATGCTCAGGCAGAAGTTCCCCAGGTTCCTTATAAACAGAAATAACCCTCCTGAATAATTTATATATTTTAAAAGTGGTCACCAGCAAGCGTTACCTCAGAGCTAGCTGAGTCTCTTTCCAAAATGTGCTGTTTAACTGAGGTTTAACTAGACTGTCGTCTACAGTCCCAGGGTCAAACACAGGGAAATAAAACCCACAATGTTTTCCCAAAAGGAGGCAGAAGGAGTTTTCACACTGTATCCTAAGAGGCAACAGGCACAGATAAAGTTGTGCTTTCAGCTCCACCAGTATAAATCCTCGGGAACTCCACGTTGACAGAAACCTCCACCCTAAACTCTCCAAGGACTCCCCTCAGCTCAGCTGGGATACTAAGGGAGCAAACTTTGATCCTCTTTTTTTCTAGAAATCTGCTTCACAATTCAACATCTTTGATGTAAATCTTTTAAAAGCCTGTGATGGCATCAAGTCAGGGACAGGATGGAGGGAAATGTGTTTCCGACTCCTCTGTGGGGGGACCATTAGGAGGAGGGTTAATAGCCCTGGGCATGCGATCAAATTAAGGTTTGTGCCAGTTCCCCCAGGCTTTCCCTTGCCATCACCAGCTTCCCCAGGCTGGGCAGCTCACCCTCATCTCCTCACCAAAGACAGCTCTGAAACAGAAGCACAACACTCTGCCGGGAGGAAACAGAAAGATAATCACACAACTAACTTATATGGACAAAGTATGAAAGAGGCCGAGGGAGGGGAAGGCAGGAGGGAGCCTTTGATATCTTCACCTTTGGAGCGACACAAACTTAACAGACATCCAGCTTAAAAGCTGGGAGGTGGCGGGGGCTGGAATTGGGACCCTCCCAACATGTGGATTGCAGCACCGAGTCTAAACAAGGCTGGAGTTAGCATTCAGAGCACACAGCCCGGCGGAGTATGGGAAAGGGATAGAGCAGCCCAAAGAGCTGGCGCCACGAACTGACGAGCAGAGCGCAAGTGATAAAGATTTACTGCGAGAGAGGAGGAAACAGTCCGCTGGCCCGATTAGAGCTGTGAATACCGAGTTGTTCAGGGAGGATTTTGCAGCTGACTGATCACAGGCTGTCGGAGCAGGCCTCGGACAACAGCTGCAAGGCTTGCTGGGCTGCAGAAACAAAAGGCGCCTAGCACGGTGCAAAGAAAGAGTTGACAGGTTGTTGTTAGCAGTGGCAAATGTGTGAGGTATGTCACTGTGTGTGAGACGGGCTGGGCTGGGGTGCTGGGGAGGAAGGAGGGCGAGAAGCGCAGGCAGCACTCTGGAAAAGGGGGGGTGTCGCGGGGGAGGGAGCAGGGACACAGGCTTGGTCAAAGCGTTTTCCTAAAATCAGGCCGGTGTTTGTGAGGAGGACAATCACAAGGTCTGTTTACTGCTGCCAAGACGAATTAGCCCATCGTCTCATTTATAGGACGAATCCGGTGGCACAGACTATAAGGTGCATGGCATTAAAGGGACTAATTAGACGATTCCGGCAAATCTGAATTAAGACCCTTTCTTTCTTTGAAAGCTGGAAAGCATTTCTCAGGACTCCAGTCAGATGGCTTAGGTTTTGTTGGGCTTTTTCTTTCTCTTCTGAGAAGGGATATCTTGTGCAATTCCCTAACTCGTAAGGGTCTGCTCTAAATTCTGCTCTGAGCTTCAAGAACAGTTGTTAGGAAGCTGCCGGCATTTACATCATATCTAAAAAGGTCCAAACGAAAATCCTGGATTTTGCAGGAATTCAGCTCCCAGTCCAGGGACAAACTTTACAGCTGGTCCCTCCTGTTAGGAGTCGGCTAAACCAGAAGCCCACATGAGAACATACCTGAGCTGAGAGCCTGCAGCTGAATTCTCACTCACAAACACAAAACAAGCGAGGTTTTTCAAAAGCTGGCTTCTAATCTGACACCCACCCCCTTCAAATCCAGTGCCTGCAGCCAAGTGCTTTTCCCAAGCAGCTCCGAGCTTTCTGGAGCCATGGTTCACTAAGCGTGTGAGTGCTGGGCAGGAATGTATCAATGAAACTCCGGAGATGATCAAAGACAGGAGCTGGAGAACAGGAGACCTTACTTTCAGCTCCCTGTTTGGCAAGTTTAGGACGCAGTTCTTGAAGTCTGGCAACATTTTGCTCCAATTGTGACCAAAACAAAGTGTTCCAAACACCTCTGAAGCAGTGGTGCATGCTGTTTGCACACAACCACTATATTACAGTGGTCACTATTAAAATGTTTTACAAGCAGTTAAGGTTACCATGGCATTCACTGCATACTCATAGAAGGAAATACCATGAAAATCACAGAAACATCCAGCGCTGCAAGCTGCAAATATCAGATGTTTCATAGTAATTAGTGACACTTTGTAAAGCATTGGCTTCTTGCATCTTAACACACTTATCTATCACCAACTAATAGGAGACACTAAGAAAGTGCAGTGGCCTTTATAGTGTCCAATCAATTATACAAACAAACCTTATTTTGATTTTTCTCTCCTAAATGGTCTCTGGGACCCAGTTAGTCTGGTCCCAACGGGCAGCACTTGATACACTGTAAAGGGAATTCAGAACAAGAGGCATTTCAAGCCTTCTAACACAGCTCCATTCTCCCAAAATATATATTAAAAAAACCAACCCAGTGTGCAGAATACTCCATCTAGGGGCAGAAATGTGACGCAAAATTTCCTCAGGCTTTGCTTTGACATGTGTTAACCTCATTCTACCAGGTCTAAATGCATGAGAAATAATCAGACATTTCACAGAGGTCCCAAATAGCTCTTCCTCAGTATGAGTCCATACATTTTTACTTTTTATTATTTTAAATACACAGCTTCCAGCTTGAGTTTCCGCTTAAGAGTGATGAAGAACACAGGCACCACTTTTATACATCTACTAGCAACTGGACTATACTTTAAACTACAAATATTATCTTAGGAACAATTTATAATCCATCACCCCCATATGCTCAAAGTTTTCAGCTGAATAAGGGTGGCCAGTGAGCTCAACTGCAAAGAATAATGAAATGCCTGAAGGACTACTTGTGTAACTATATTTTTGTATGTAATTGTGCTTCTGCTGGAGTCAAAGCAAAGTCTGAATTTGACTGCAATGGGAGCAGAAATAATTTGTGGCAGAAGTATATTTCTGAATCACAGATCCTCTCTGCAGCTGGATAATTCAATATCATTTATGATTAATATTAGCACATGGGATTTGTTCACCAAATGTATTTGAGAGCAATGTATACAGCAGACAGAAGCAACAATTCACAGGCTCTGAGAAAACCCTGAAAATATCAAATAACGCCCATTAAGAACTTTTTTCTTTTGGGGAAAAAAAATTAGTTGCAGAAGTATATCAAGCCTTGCCTTCCAATGATGTTTTCCTTATACAAATTGCTTTCAGCTGACAAGTCCTCCCTGATTTTCCACAGTCAGCAATGGGTTACGACTGGTCCATAATGTCACAGCTTTCCACTGCTCTGTGTCTTGCTCTTTGTCTCTCTGGTACAGAGAGGCTGCTTCTGAGGCTGCTGCAACACTTTGGAAAGTAATCAAATTACTTCCTACATTTGCTTTCTTTAAACACCTCCGCTTGATCCCCTCCGCTCTTCCTGTTCAGCCTCTCGGCCGCGAGCTCCATCCTTCAGAAACGCAGAGGTTCGAATTTTCTAGACACCGCTTCAATTTTTCAAATAGCAATCCAATTACTGAGCAAATTGGCACATGTGCCTGGTTACATAGTGCCTTGGCACTGCCTGCACTCGCTGCTGGCAGTGATGAATGTGCTCCCCCTCAGCCCTCCTCGTCTATCTGCTCCAGCCTCCGAGCCAACACCAGTGACCACATAAGGAGAGTGGCTGGCAGCTGCGAGCCCGAGGTGCCAAGAGGCAGATTGTGTTCTGTAGCAGCAGGATCTGGGTCTGTGACTGGCTTCCTGGCTAGTCTTTTGTAAGACCTTTTCCATGGCCTCTAGGTTGGCTCTAATGAAGCCTGTAGAAATGCCTGCAGGGAGCTGGTATAGAAGTGAGTTAAGTCAAAGGTTTAATTTTGTTTCTAAAGCGAAGTGAATGTATATTGGCCTTCTCTTTCCACCCTGCAATTATATTCCTGCCACATTTATGTGAAAATACAGTATTCAGTCAACAATAGGAGTGCATTCCTGGGTATGTCTGCACCACACATTGGGGCAAAGATCCCC
The DNA here is from genome assembly GCA_013397915.1 of Daphoenositta chrysoptera. Taxonomy (NCBI): domain Eukaryota; kingdom Metazoa; phylum Chordata; class Aves; order Passeriformes; genus Daphoenositta; species Daphoenositta chrysoptera. The sequence continues at coordinate 76,275 of VZRO01003959.1, read as the reverse complement.
AAGCCAGCCTCAATTAACTTTGCTGCAGAACCAGGAGCAATATAGCCGTGTTTGCTCGCTGTGACACCCGAGCTAATTAACTATGTATGGCAGTAACAGAGCTTTACTGTTTCTGGCACCGAGGCTGCTGTCCCTGTGTGGTAAACTGCTACAGACATGCCAGCTCACTTGGAGGTAACCAGAGGGCTCCCCAGCCCAGTGCTGCTTTGCACTGCCCAGATAGGTTTAGGAACACTCCAGGAACTGGCAGGAATTTGCTGGCCATCATGTGAGAGTGGTGAGGCTATAGATGTGGTTACAGTAAATGTGGACTGTTCCACTCCCATCCCATTCACATTCTTTTAGGGCTCGCAACATGATGGTCACAGAGCATCTTTAAGTAATGTGCTGAGCATCTTGAACAGCATCTGTCACATGTGCTGCTTTCTAAATATCTCACTTCCTCCTCCAGGGGCAAAAAGCTGGACAAAGATATTTTTAAGTATTTCTCACACTTGGGTTTTTTTTTTTTTTCCTGCCCCCAAAAAATTTGGGTCTTAGCCATAAGTGAACTTCTTTAGACTATTTAAAAAGCCATTTTCAATCATTTCAATGAAGCAGATAAGGACTTTCCCACAACAGGATAGCTTCTTCCCATCTGGCTTTTTTATGATCCCCAAGAAATTAACTTTCTTAAAATAAATGAGTGCAGGTTCCAACGACCAGAGATGCACTATGATCCCTGTAATTCAAACAGGCTTTGGTGAAGGTAAAAACAAAACACAACTTGCCAGCTATTCCTCTTTTGGAATTCCACCTCAGGCATACCAAGAAGCTACTGGAGAGAATCAGAGTTATTTGTCCAGCAAATTTCTGATGCAGATGGTAGTCTGGAAAATATCTGAGTGGACTCTGAACTGCACACACGAGAATATTTCACTGAGTTTGCTTGCTTGGACTTTACTGTATGAGTTGGACTTCGTGGGTACAGTTGTTTGTTACTGATGGAATTTTTCCTTTCCCCTTATATTTTTTCCCTTAAATCAAGTATTTTGACAGAGGTGCTTAATGAGATCTGAGCGGTTAGATTATATTTAATTAAATTATTCACATTTATAATTTAAGAGCCTTTACCAGTGTTCATCACTTGAAATCTGTGGGTAGGTAAGAAGCCCAAGGTCTTCTCTTGGCTTCCTAGATAAATAAGCCATGTTGTAAATCCAAGAACCACCATAAGTATACAAGGACTTTCTCTTCAAACCTAATCAATCACCCCAGCTCTCAAGACTGACTTTTCACAAGGCACCAAACACAATGATAAATTTTAGCACATGCACCCCTTGAGCTATCCCTCTGTACAAACACCCACAACTGTGATGGAGCAGCGTGGATTTTAACTGAGTGTTAGATATCTGAGCGTGACGTTTTTCCTCTGTGCTCTCAGCCTTTGCCACAACTTTGCTTGGAGTCACCTTAAACAAACACCACCACATTCTGCACAGGCACCAGGCAAGGTTTAGTTACACCCATTGCTGGTAGGCTTCGTACCATTTTTCAGGAGTTTGCACCTCTTGCATTTCAGTGACGCCCAAGGGAAGGATAAAAACCCCAGAGCTGCAGATGAAGTGCAACCCTATTGCCATCCTCAGTTCCTCCCACGGGAGCTGGACACTGCACCCACACTCCTGTAGGACAGCAGGAAGAGTTAGTTATGCAGAAGGGCACACGAGCATGTGCCTCTCACCATGTGAATGCCCCACACATGCCAAAGTTAGCAACAATTCTGCAGCCAAGCTGTGCTAGAGCTAAGCATGCACTTAAGAGCTTTGCTGGATGGCAGCCATTTACAGATGTACAACCAGTACAGAGACATGGAGGCAGGCACTTCCTTTCATGGGGCCTCTGAATTCTCTTCCTGAAGACACACACACGGTTATTTCAATTAACATGTTTAGAAAACCAAATACTCTTCTTCTGATTATGTCTCAGACGCCGGCATATGTATCATTTTTCCCGGAGTCCTTAATTTACCACACTTCTGAAAGATTCAGGGCCAGACAAACAACTGAAAATCAAATGCAGAAAGGAGCTGGATACTGATAAGACAGAACTCTCCCAGTTCCTGTTTCCCTCTTGCTTTGTCCTTGATTTGTTTGAAGATGCTGGTGGGTGCTTGCCTGCATGTAATGATAACTACTAACAGCAGCTTGATGAATAAGAGAAGAGAAAGTGGAAAAGAAAACAATAGGAAAGGCATTAAGGGCACTAAGTCATTCTTTCTGGGATGGGCATTAGACATATGTTCACTACTCCAGTCCCAGTGCAATCAAAGCTGTCCTGTGCCACTGCCAAAAACTGCAACAGGTGCCAGAAGATTACAGCATTGGTTAAATCCACTCTTAAGGCACCAGCTCAGGGACTGATCCAAATCCCAGGAGCCAATGAACATCTTCTCCCAGATGTCAATTGTTTTCAAATAGCTCCCCTCTTATTTCCAGAGTGATGCTGGGGAGGGGCGGGGGGATAAATAAATTTGGCTGCCAGGAGGCAATCCTCTGATTTCACCACTGCCAGCCTGGACGGGTGCCAAAGGCATGCACAGCCTCTCAAACACATTTGTAAGGCAATTAATATTTTATATTCCCAACAATCCGAGAGCTTCATTCACACGGAACTATTAAGACAGTTTCTGGTTCCATTCTTCCCAGCAGATTACAACGACAACTCCATGCCAGCAGCAGCCACATGGCCTAAAGGTGCCAAGCTGGCAAGGATACCCTCTCTCAGCATTTGGCATCTGAAGCCCTTGGCAAAGCCCTCAGCAGTTGTGCTTGGCTGGCTTGGGATCCGTCATGTGGTCGGGCTGCTGATAGCAGGGGAGGGTGCTGCGTCCTCTGGGCACCATTTCACTTTAACACCTGTCTGGTTCAGAGGAATGCGGGCACATGCGGAGCAAGATCCCTGCACAAATCCTCCCGGAGACCCGGAGCACATGCTCCATTTGTTACTGAAAGGGGTCGTTTCCTCAGAACCACTGAGCCTTTTTTTTTATTTCTCCCCTCTCTCCCCCCTCCTCTTCCCCTTCACAGATCTGTATACAGCCCTTGGAGGGTCCTACATCCTGCCATGCATTCCACATGTGTTGGAGGTTTCCTCTGTGAACTAGGAATACAAAACATAGCCTTTTTTTTGTATATAATGAAATCTCATATTTTACTGTGCTCATATAAAACCATTTCTTTGTGAATAAGACTCCTTTTATTTGTGACATTTTAATGATCTACAAATGTTTGGTATAGATGAAAGGAAATTATTATTTCCAGGTCACCTTGCAGTAATACTTTTTGATAGGCACCATAATTCCAATTAAATTGAGTAATAAGGGAGGGGGAAAGCCTTCAAACATTTAAAGTGCCACTGAAGCAGAAATATTTTTAAAGGAAAACATAAAAACAAGCATACATCTTTTACCACAAGCTACAAAATATTGGAGGAGCATAGATAAGAAAATTCAAAGCCCTTTTTCCACTGGGGACCACTCAAACAAATGCAGGCCATAAAAATGTGACTCTGTGCCCCACAAACACCACGTTTTTGTGTCACAGGATTGGGGCTGACCTGGGCACAAATTTATTGAAATAATCCAAGTCTGGTCCCTCAGAGGTACCTGTCAAAAGCACAGCTTCCCCCCCAATTTTGGCAGAGGCATCTCCCCGGGAGCTACAGCAGAGAAGTGCATTGAGATGTCACAGAGCACCTCCCCAAATCCCTGCCTGTCCCAAAGCACTTTCACCCACGAGCCTGCACTGTTCTTCTGGTACATTCTGACACCTTTGAGCACAGCTATCTTTGGGTCAGACACCCTGAAGCCCGTGAAACACACGCGAGCCTTGGCCTGCTGAGCTCACATCACAAAATAGCTGCTCCGGCTCGCTCCGGAGGGAAGGCTCAGCGTGCCCATCCCACCCCAGCTGGAACATCCAAACAAACACGGGCCATGAGTCCCGAGTTCCCCCTCAAGGCATCCCTCTGCCTGTCACCTCGGGCCGTGGCTTTTGGTTTGTGTCAAGCTCAGGGCCCACAGACACCAGCAGGGCCTCCCTGTTCCAGCACAGAGCACAAGCCCTGCTTGCTGCACGTAATATGCATCTATCAGTACTCCTGTGTTCAGCCACATTGAGCTTTGCTTTTTATCAATATTTTTTTAAAATTGTTTTGAGGGAGCTGATTTTGGTTGTTTTGTTGGGGATTTTTTACCTTCTTGAACAGTTCTTCACTGTTTTTCATGCAATCAGGAAAAAAACTTATCTACCCCCTCCTCTGATACACGTTTTCTTCAGAACACTAGGTCAACATATAGCATGGACACTGGGACCATGGTAAATTTAAGATCCAGTACCTTGGAGGCTTTCCTGGCCACAAGGCAAACCTTTTTGGAATGGAAAAAAGCTTTTTAATAAGGCATTTTCAGTAAGAAATTCACTATTTAACCCTGGGGAGGTAAGGAAATACCCCAACTTAAAATTATTATTCAGTTGCATATAAAAATGTTATTTTAGATCATTTTTAGGACTTACTGTAATGGCATTATTTTCCATTTCTTTTTCTCCGTGACCTGGGCAGTGGATTTCATTGTGATTAAAGCACCTGGCTTTTGGAGCAAGGGAGACGAAAAATAAGTACCAAATAAACATATAAAACTCTCAAGCAACATTCCTTGCATAGTTCTTCTGTAAAGTGCATGGCTTGTCCAGAACACATGATTTCCTAGTACAAAGATTTTATTGGCTTCACTGCTCAGTGTGGTCATCTCAGATTCATGCCAAATAAACCTTCCACACCAACCTGACATTTATTTTTCATCTCTGGCTACACATCTACTCTTTCTAAAACACAAGCTCCCAACTCCTGCAGGAATTCCCAAGCCGCATGTTTTATTATCTTCCCTTGAAAATGATAACCTAGAAGACAGCACTGCATGTTACTCTTGGCAACTGAAGTGGAAAGGAGCAAGTACAGGATTTTAGAAGGTGCAACAAAAGAACAAGAGCCAGGCAGGAGGGTTTGCCTCCTTCAGGTTCCTGGCACCTGGTTTTGGCAGCATCCCAGTGCCAGGTACCAGGAGCAGACTCGTTCCCACTCGAGTGGCAGTCGGAGTGAGCCCTGGAGTGGGTGCACCTTACAGCATGGCTTGCACACAAGTCATGTGGGAGACCAAGGAAAGGAAAAAAAATTGATGTCAAAGTCAGAAAAGGCTCCAGTTTCACCTACACACACGTAAACCTACACGGACAGACCTTGGCAGGTGTTTCCTTACCATAATGCACCTCCCCTTGTTAACGTGACTAAATAAATACAACTTACCCAAATCAAATCCTGAGCATTTCCCCTTTTTAATCTTAATGAACTTTCTCAGGCTTATGCACTTTCTCAGCATGCAATGTAAAGTCAAGAGCTTCTTCATGAGAACGTGCCTGACTGGGAAATTCATTTTTTTAGAACAGTTACTGTGCCATGACACAAGGGTAGAACACTGCTTTAAAGGGCTGCTGACTCTGGACAATTTATATGCTAATTTCAGAAATGATTCCTCCTACATTAAATAAGGAGCTGAGGAATGTTCCAAAGGTCTAGACAGACCATGCCATTAACAGATTGGGTAAATCAACATTAATACTGCCCACAGCATATTACACCGTGTGAACTTTCTTCAGTGCCCACACTTTACTAATTTTAGTTCCACGTGGTTCCTCAGCTGACTGGCCAAAATATAAACTACATCAGCTCCCTAAAGCCTCCCTGTGCCCATCTTGACCTTGGACTTGCCTTTAATATTAAACTTGAGAAAAAAAATCCTGAATGGTCACACTTTTTATTCAGGGGACGTTCATAAATGGTTTATAAAGGGTTAATAAATGATTAGTAGATTATGAAAATGTTAAAGTATGGACAATTACAAACACTAAGAATAGCTGTTTGGCACCCAATACTAACTGATCAGCTGTCTAGGACATACATTCTAGCCCAAATTCCATCAGTGTGAAGGCCAAGTCCAGCAAATACAAATATCTTCAAGCTTGTTTGAGCATTGACAAGCTCTCCAGCATTTATTGGTTGTGTTCTGAGGCTGTTATTAGTCTCTGAATTTAGACTTTGAATAAACAAGCTATTATAAAACCTTAGACTACCAGAAAAATTTCCAGTTTTCATTTTACTTTCAATAAAAATGAGATTTACACAAATTCTCATATGGCATATGTAATGCTAATAACACAGAACTGAAAAGCTCAAAATGCAACAAGCATCACTAGATGGATCCTAAAGTACTAAGATCAACTGAATTTTAAAATTCCTTCTGGTTTTGTATCTCAGCTTAACAGCTATGCTGCTAAAACAAGGCATTGATGCAAAGCATGATGCTGAGTCTTAAGTGTTTAATTGTCACAGAAAAAAAAATTGAATCTCACTTGGGATGAAATTTTGGTTTTAGAAATAAATCAGCATTTACAGCATTTTGTGTATTGTCATGATGTGAGTTCCTGCAGTGTCACTGGTAAACCCTACAGCAGTAAATACTGTGAGGTGCCTTCACATGACAAAAATCCGATTTCTTTGCAACTGAAGTAAGAGCTGCTGATAGGCTTTTCTTTCTTCCACCCTCACCTCCCTCCCTTTTTTTATTTTTTTTTTCTTTCTACTTAACTGAGGATTATACCAAATGCATGTGAATGACACAATCTCAGAACTTTCTTAACAGACATTGCAACATTTGGGGGGCCCAGAGCTGAGTCAGAAGAGCACTGGGGAGGTGCCTCCTCTCATTGAATTCAACAACTGAACTTCCACTGAGTGCCAAGGGGTTGAATTAGGTCTGTTTGCAGTGTGGGTGCCAGCAAACTCTTTGTGCTTCATCACACAACCAATCACAGCACTATGACTTAATTATTTCACAGGAGCCACCTCTCAGCAAACTACAGGCAGGTATGGAGGGGAAAAACCTCCCAAAAACCAGCACAAGCAGGACCCCAAGACGTGACCCAGGTAATAAATACATCACACACAGCAAGAACATGCTTTGCTATACCTGAGACACCTCAGCCAAATGACTCCTGATAATGATCAATGATGGCAAATTGGCAGCCAGGCTACTGGAAAAAGTCCAAGCTTCACCTTCCAGCTACAGGAATGAGGAGGATATATGTGAATGTGATCTTTGGCAGGGAAAGGTGTATTGTTTCATTGCTGTGGGAAAAATGCTTAATGCTCAAACATTTCCTTAAAATAAGATTACAATGAAACATTAGAGGTAGCGTTATTAACAATAATCAACTTTCCTGGCTAAATGAAAAAAAAAAACCAAACCTTTTCCAAACCCATCTCCAATCTGCAGGAAAAAAAAAAAAAGGAGTCTAGTGTTTCACTCCTCACTTTTTTTTTTGAGCACTTCAGCAGAGATGCTACTGCAAAGAGAATAGACCTTTGTGTGCTTTGGATTTTAAAAATCAAGGCAGCTCCCAACTTACCTGTTCTTTTTCCCCGTCAACGAATGAGGAGGAGATTAATCAAAATTTTGGGGTTAGATGATAACACTTGATATACTGAAAACAAGAACCCTCACACCTCAAATTTATTACTGAATGGTGAACCCTGTGCAGGAAACAGCTCGTGTCTAAAGAGAGACACAAAATGCATACAGCTTTAAAAAGGATTTGGGGATATCAGAATCCAAAGTTGTTGCTATGCTCCATGGAAGAGAGAAAAGCCTGAATGGGCTTTACAACCTTTGCATCAAAACCTGGTGATAAGAATGTTGCTAAATATTCAAATAGGTATTCTTCCTGACAAGCCACTAGTGAAGCTCATGCAGATGTCTGCTCTTGAGTGCACATAAATAGAGGAGTAAAACAGCCCAAGCTTCTCAACAGGAAGAAAATGATTCCCGAGTCAGAGCTCATCCAGAGGCTCTGAATCATCACTGTCCATCCACTTCAGAGCCACCTTTCTCCCCTCCTTTCCCAGTCTTTTACCTCAGCTCCCTTCCAAAACCCTTTACCTCCTGTGAAGGTTCAGGCAGCTCCTTTCCCCCATCAATCCTCTTAGTTTCCCCCAGAACATACCTTGTCTCAACAGGAAAACAAACCACTGGAATTAATGTTATTTTATTATAGCTTTACTTCTCTGTATGTCCCTCTCCTCATGCTGCCTTTTTAGGTAAGGGTTTCTTTATGACAGGGATTATTTACTGTTATGTGTACTCATACAACACAGGCTGGATCTTAACCAGTCTCAAGGCACTACCATAAGAAATTGAGAATAAAAAGAGACTGCCTTTGCCCTAGGTAAATGCTCTCCAGAGTGATATCAATTATATTTATCCATCAAAAAGAACCCCAGAAAACACAAAACAAACATGCTAAACATTATAGAACTGAAATCACCAGTTCCTTTGAAAAATATATTTTTGAAACAATTTCTATAGCAGGAAATGGAATCACGTTTATTCTAGGCATCTCTGAAATATTAAATCGTGGTGGAAATTTTATTTTTGAGTGCTGATCATTTATCTTTTCAGGGTACTTAGGAGTAAATTCTACCTGTTCACAATTACTCCGTTCTTTTCATTGAGCTGCCTGAATACAATTAGTAAAAATTGCAAAATTCAAATTGCAAAAATTTTCCTATGGAAGACCATAACTGGATATAGAAAAATTTCAAAATACTCAGGAAGACACCCACAAAAACATTTTTTAAATTTGTTTGTGAACATGTTTAGCATCTAAGTATTTTTTTACTGGTAATTTTACATCAACCATGTACTTCATTTTCTTCGTGGCAAAGCTCCTGGAAAATCGAAAGGGTTAGGCTATAGGTATGTTGCCAATCTGTGTTTATCATTGAATCCTAGCATAGTTTGGGTTGGAAGGCACCTTAAATATCATCTCCTTCCAAGCTCCCTGCTTGGGACACCTTTCACTATTCCAGGTTGCTCAGAGCCCCATCCAACCTGGCCTTGAACAATTCCAGGGATGGGGCAGCCACAGCTTCTCTGGGCACCCTGTGCCAGGGCCTCACCACCCTACCGTAAAGAATTATTTTTTATATCTAATCTAAATCTACTCTCAGTTTAAATCCATTCCCCCTTGTCCTGTCACTCCATGCTCTTGTACAAAGTCTCTCTCCATCTTTCTCGTAGGCTCCCTTCAGGTGCTGGAAGGTCATCACTAAGCCTTTTCTCTTCTCTGGAACAATCCCAATTCTCTCAGCCTTTCCTCACAGGAGAGGGGCTGCATTACCTTGGTGTCCTTCTTCTGGACTCACTCCAACAGCTCCACGTCCTTCCTGTGCTGGGACCCCAGAGCTGGTGCAGCACCAGAGCAGAGGAGCAGAATCCCCTCCCTGCCCTGCTGCCCACGGGGCTTTGGATGCAGCCCAGGATTGCCTTTCTGGGCTGCAATTGCACATTCCTGGCTCATGTCCAGCCTCTCACCCACCAGCACCCCCAAATCCTTCTCAGCAGGGCTGCTCTGGATCTGTTCATCCCCTGCCTGGATTGATACCAAGGGCTAACCTGACCCAGGTGCAGCACCAGCACTTGGTCTTGTTAAAACTCATCAGATTCCCATGGGCCCACTTCTTGAGCTTTTCCAGGTCTCTCTGGACAGCATCCCATGCCTCAGGTGTGTCAACACCCTGAGCTTGGTGTCACCTGAAAATTTGCTTTCGGGTAAAAAAAAAGCCACAGTGGCAGTCCCTGATTGAGCTTTTCCACATCCCAGGCCTGACCAAAGGCCACTGAAACCAGAAGAAATCTTTCAGGCCTTTATGTGGAGTTAGAATGAAGAATAATTCACTCTTCTGCAGAACAGCTAAAAGGCAACTTAACCACAAATTCTGCCGACTAGGAGCTGAATTTCTACCACTCTTAAGGAAGTGGGAATTCAGAATCCCAGCCTTCTTGTTGTGGGGAAAGCATGGGGTTGTTGCAAGAACTAACCCATTCTGACATGCCAAAAGGATCTACTTTCTTTCCCATGGAGCTCAGGTTTCCACCTTTGGCTACATTCTCAGAATGCAAAGTTCTGGTTTTAACCCAATTCAGCAGGGCATGCAACAAGGAGAGTGGGAGAACTTTCCTGAGCGTGCACTGAGCAGTCAGCCAAGGATTCTGTGGAAAGAGACATCAGTTTCCGATCAAGATGGGCCATTACAGCCACCTTATCTAATCATCATCCCTCACACAGACCAGAAACCATCAGGCAGATCTAAAAAAGCTTAAAACTGCACATTCCAGAAAGGCATCCACTTGGCAGCTCTGCAGTAAAACAATAATGCCTCAAAATGCCACACTTCCTTGAGAAGGGACATCTGACAATTTTGCTGTGAACACCACTCAGCTCTGGAGAGGATGGACCAGCAAGGTTTGCTGCCCATAACATGAATTTAGATAGCACAGAGTGACAAACCCTGGCAGGAACAGCATGGTTTGAGTACTTCAGCTGTGAATTCAAGCTAAATTAAGTGGGTGATCAATCCTTCAGCCCTCTGCTGGTGAATTGAGGGAAACAAAACAGACAAAATGATTGAAACACTATTTTATGAATAATACATAATCATTTCCTTTTATATAGGGCCACATGAAATTCCAGAGGTCTGTGGTACACTGGAAAAGAGGTGTAAACCCTTGACTTGTAACAAAGTGCCCCAAAAATGCATGAACGCTTTGATGACTTCAGGTGCCCTCCTTCACAATGACAGCACCCTCTTTCCTCATTGTTTGCTCAAGAATTTGGGTAGGGTCTTTCCTAATTGCACATTCTGAAGCTTTCTAGCTAAAACGAACTTTTGTTAAAATGGGCAAGTCATTGAGCCCAAAATTCAGCCTTTTAAACATGTGAGGTTTGGATGCACTTTTGCTGAATCCACAGCAGATCCAAAGGAACCTCCAGAAATTCCTGGTAGCATTACTAGCAGGAGTGACCTTAGGTTGCAATCACTGAGGCTCTAGGGGGGCTCTACAGTCAGTGCTGACCTTACACACCCTCCTGTTATTTTCTTAACATGATGGTTTTATGCCTCTCGGAGATCTGCCCTAAGATATATCCTTTGAAACAGGTACACGTGGAATTATCAGCCTGCAAACTGCCCTTCTGCACCCACTGGAAACGATCAAATGTGTTTGACACGGGGAAGCTAAACTGGGAGGAAATGGTGGTTATCCTCTTTTTCTAATCCCTAGAGAAGATGAGGATGTCATTGCAAACATGTGGGAAAAAGCAAGTTTTCCCATTGTCAGCATGCAAAATATGCACAGGACAATAGGCACCATGATTTTTCTGCAGTCAGGTTGGCAAATCCTTGAGTGTGAAGAAAATGAAAGCCAGAGGCAGAGCGTTCCAAAGAACTATTAATTAACTAAGGGTTATAAAGCTGAGATTTAGAGAGCTGACTCCTCAAAAAGACAGAAGCAGCACAGAGTCTTGAAAAGAACATGAAACCTCAGTATCAGAACAGATATAATGGATTTCTCTAATAAAAGAAGTTTTTCCCTTCCCTTTTCTCTGATAAAAGAAGTATGTACCTCTTTCCTCAAGCAGTGTCTTTGTCCAAAAGAAAATAAGAAAATTCTGCTACATGTACTCCAAATGAAAAAATGAGAACACTCCTATTAGTCACCAACATTTTCTACCACCATAATCCCAAAGTGGCTTCTAATAAATTCTCTACAGACAAAAAGCTCAGATGTTGTTTCTACCATCACATTCTCACTGATGACTGCATTCCTAGGTTAGACATCAGTGCCAAAGTGAGGTATCCTAAGAGTTTGTACATTTGACCTTCAGTACCACAATTCCTGTCATTTCCAGTCTAACACCTGAATGTTCTGCAAAAGGTACACAAAGCATGGAAGCAAATAACAAAACACTGCATAAGGGAATATTTCACCCATGTATAGGCAAATAGAAACAATTACAGAGCTGTGTGGGTGCAACAATTAACAAGGGAATTACTTAAACTAATAAGAGAAAAATTCAGGAATTAAGTGAATTCACTGTAGTTAAATCACTGCAGATAGAACAAAGATGATCTAATGTAATAACCTCATGACATCCAGCCCAAATACAAGGAACTTTCCTTCTTTTCTCACATTGATTCTTGCCTAATTTCCCGAGCTTTTCAGGACAAGGGACATCTGATGTCTTAGTTACTAGAAGGTGAGAATCTCTTGCAGTAATCTGTGCAAAACAAAAAAAAAAAAAGCAAACAAAATAGCAATATCATTTTAGAGATACCTTTCTTCAGGGAGTTCCCAACAGTACTCACACATGGTATAAAAACAGGCTTTATTAAGCTCTGCAGGAGCCAAAAGCCTTTATTCCTTGAAGAGGCCATATGCCACCAGTGAACAAGAGTTTAGGGCTGCTAGGGAGCTGGGAGCCAGAAAATTCTGCCTCTTACTGGTGCAAGATCATAACTTTTGGAGATGTAGGGGCAAGCACCGAATCCTGAGCTCAGTGAGAGCCTGGAAACAGGGCAGCTCTTGTTCTGAGCTGGTTCTTGTTTCTCTGGGTCGTGGGCCTTGGGCTTGAACCAAAGAGAAATCAGCAGAGTTCAGGAAAACCTCAGCATTACTTAAGGAGTGTCAGCATTACTTAAGGAACCTCAGCATCACTTAAGGCAAGATCTTCATGCCAGACTGTAAGGATTGGTACCTGACATTCACTGCTCAGCAGGAGCAGTGAACCACACAGGTCCCTCCCTATTTCAGGGACAAGCAATTCCCAAAGCCAGCCCGTCCCTTATGCCTGCAGGAAGTCCATGGGGACAGTTTTAACTTCCTTATTCCCAGGTGAAGTAGCAAAAGAAAGATGTGAAATTCCTTCCAGTCACTGAGTTTCCACATTTGCAGTGACATTGCCCATAAAGTAGGAGATTGATGGCATTTCCACGGCAGTGACAGCAGAATGGGCAGTTAGAAGGTAAGAGATTTACTTACTATAGCAGCAACTCACAATTTTTTAAAAAGCTAGCAAAGAAAGATGTAACTCCATAAAGGAAACAGGTATGTTTGTAAGTATGCCTGCTGCAGTTTGTGTTCTCCTTACAGCCATGACACACTCCTTTGTGTTTGCCACACGGTGAGGTGTTAAAGAAAAACACAAAACAAATAAAAACAAATGCTCTATCTCTTCACTGAAATCACCACACCCAAAACACACAGCTCCTAGTTCCAAAACTAGGAGAGATTTTCAAAGTGTTTCAAGTACCATCCACATTATCCAAAAAGCCTAAATACTCACACTGTAAAATAAATTTGGAGAGGTGAACTTCTTCCTAAAAGGATTGAAACAAATACTGTCCTGCTTGTTATACCTTTACTACAGAAAACCAAAAATTACTAATAAAACATATCACTTTTTCTGGCCACATTCACAGACCCACTTGATTCTTTCCAGTAGAAAAATTAATTTAGAACTTTCACATGACTTTATTCGCACCAGCACCAAGATGTATCTCTTGGGACCAAGATTGGTCTGTCAGGGATATGGGATCTAATTTGGGAGCTGGTAGTTGCAGTAATCACATTAAAGCTCCTCACTATCACAGAGCAAACCTCACCTGCAGAGACATAGCTTTTATGTTTACATGTACACGCATGTTTATATATAAATATATATATTTCACGTATATACACAGACACATACTCACATGCAAACACACTCTTGGAGAGAAATCGTGTGTCTCAAACACAAAAGGCTGCCTCACCACAAATACCATTCTGAGATCTCATCTGCAGTTACCTATATCACAAACATGCAGAATTTCTGTTCTTTCTGCCTTTATTCTGCTGGGATGCCATGGCGAGTGGTAAATGCTCTGCTGCCACCCAATGACGTTTCTTGGGATTGTCCATTTCCCAAGACCCTTTCCTCCTGCTCTACAACCAGGTTAAATAAAGAAAAAATCAGGTTAAATTAAAGGCAGCACTTAGAGCTGAGGCACTTTGCATACCTGTGGTGCCCTGTGCTCTGGAGAACACGGGACATCACCGCCTCTCCTCACCTGTATGCAAATGGCCCCTTTTCATCATTCCGCCTACAGGGGCAAAACTTCATCTGAATTCCCAGTCACAAAACCATCATTGTGCTGTGGCAGTTAATTTTTATTGGTTTACAATGTTCTTTCCTTTGCACAGGAGATAATAATGCCAGCTAAGCCCAGCAAACCTTTCACACAGCTGTTATTATGCTTTATAGGCCATCAAAGCCTTGATTTTGCAGCGCTGTGTCAGTGCCAGACACGCTGATTCCCTTTGCTGTTTCCACTGCTCAGTTCCTTTCTTTGCTCTCCTGACAAAGCACAACTTGTTTTAGTCCTTACTGCTAATTTTTAGTCTAAATTTAGTTTGCAATGCTATATAAACACAAGTGGTAGCCCATCAGGTGGAAGTGAAAAAGGGGAAATTCTGTAACGTGGGTCTTGAGGTTCACCCCACCTGTAATTAAGTCCTCAAAAGTTTGAACAGTTCAGCTTTCCTTGAGGTAAAAATAGACATTTGTAAAGCACCAGTTTAAGGAAATCCAAGAAACTAGCCAAGTGATTTTTGTCAATATAAACTTGCACACAAGAACAAGCTGCTCAGTTCTGAAGAATCTGTCCAGAATTCTAGGGCAGTAACACGTGCATCTGCTCAAATTAGTGTAATTTAACATTTGTCAGCCCAGAGTACACAATGAATTACTTTAAAATGTGGATTACATTTTCAGTTATCAGCTTGAGCTGGTATAAAAGACCCTGACTGCTCAGGGGTGAATGCTCAGTTGAGAGTTTATTGTCACAGAGGAACCACAATTATAGGTTTAAAGGAAGCCCAGCAGTGCTTGATTTATTTTCACCTATTTCATTCCTATTCTTGTTTTGGCACACAGGATGTAGCAGTATGTTCCTCTCACCAGAACATACAGGTTGTAGAATAATACACTAAAAACATAAAGGAAGGAAGAATTAACTTCTGTCCCAATGACCATCTACAAGAAAATTTGATCACTGCATTAAAAGTTAGAAGTTATTTCCAAAACATTCCGTCTGCTGCTGCTCTCTGGGGTTCTCAAAGATCAGAGATTGTTCTGAGACTCATTAGTGGTTAATGGTATTTAACTGTGAGACAACAAAACTGGACTTGGCACTTATAAGAAGTGCCACTCTTACAATTTCACACTCCGAGCACAGTGCAGAAGTGTTACAGATACAAACATTTTGGTACAAACAGATGTGTATTACTGATAATACACTGCCTCAAAATACACCTTTTAATGTTTTGCCATTAAAAAACAAAACCCGATTGTATTCCAACCCCCTTGATTCAGGCCCCAGCACTTAACTATGCTGAGAATGTTCCATTAAGTGCATCCAGAAGTGCTGACCACACAGCCCAGCCTGCACGGTCAGTGTAAAATGGGGGCTTGAACTCCCTCTGCTGGCTAAAAACACAGCTAGGGAGTTTAAAAAAAAAAAAAAGTACACAAAAAAACTTTTTTTAAAAAATAAAATAAATATAATCTTTATCTCTTCTTTAGGGATTTTCATCTTGTTAGTTGTTGCCATCTCAAAGTGATTTTGCAGTACCTGAAAGGAAAACTCCTGACCTCCCCTGTTTGTTGCTCCCATGAAACACTGGTCTGTGACTGGGAAGCTCTGCAGATGAATCCTGCACAATTTCCTTCTTAAGCACTGTCAACAGGTCACAAAGAGGATGGTAACTGTGATGAAACACCAACTGGTCTGTACAAAAAAGATGGGGGAGCTGCTGGGAAAAAAAATCCACCATCACAGTAGCAAATTAAGATGTATTTGACAAGGACCAAAATTACAACTTTAGCTCAAATTTACTGAGGAGAAAGGTCTACTAGAGGTAATAGAGTGGCAAATGGGGTTCAGTCCCCAGTCCTGAGAGAATTTCCTGTGCTCAAAGTTATTTTGGCTCAGTTTCTTCCCTGCAAAGTGTTCCTTGTCTTCATCTATCTCAGTTTCCAGAGAGAGGATTTCTACTCCAAGGAGCCTACAGAGCAGATTCTGTGTCTTCTGTCAGATAATCAGTCAGATAATCCAGTTTTTTAAAACTTATTCCAAAAATTATTTTGAGAGCCTTCTGTCTGACCTACCACCACCTTGCACAGGAGTATTCATTTCTACATCACAATTAACCAGCTAAGATGATACTGTACAGTCAGAAAGACTGTGAGAGCAATCCTATAAAACGACCTGAAGCATAAATGGCAAAGCAGCCTTTGCTGGTCAGAGGGCTCCATCCCATTAACCCCACTGGTCAACCCAGCTCTGCAGTGACCAAATTCAAATGGCAATATTTTATACATGTTCTACTTGAGCCTGAACAACACTACAAGACAGATCTATGTTCCCATGTTTTGATGGCAGTGGTGTTTCCCTCAGTCATATAATAAAACAGTGGAGGCATTACCAAAAATTATGGAAAAGCAGTGTCAAGGAGCACCATAACACCCCTTCATAGCCCCTCCTAAGGGCACAAACCAGTGTAAATTTGCTGGAGGAGAAATTAGTTGTAGCAATGAAATAACAGAGCTAGATCCTCACACATATTCCATCAACAGTTTGTTCTGTAAAATGATACAGCACACTGTTTCCTAAAACATTAGTTTTGCTTTCTGGCAAGTCTGTTACCACACCAACACGCTGGTGGCCACAGAAAATGTAGCTGTATGTAACATAGTTGGGAAAAACCTTTCAAAATTCGTTTATACGATGGAATTGCCTTCCTCTCAGTGGGATTCAGACATACATGGATGGGTCACAAACCTTTTAATCCAAACCACCATCTTATGTGTGTGGGATTGGGATTTAATCCAGCTCTTCCTCCTTTAATGAACTAGATGTGGTCCTCCCCAAAAACCTGTTCATGAGTGTCTGTGAAAAGCCAGGTGACACCTCTCTGTGCAGATCATGATGACACACACGAAAAATTGGTGCAGAACTGAGAATGAGGTGCCTCAGACCTACATTTCACAATGTCAGTGCATGTGAGCCTTAGAATATTTAGGCCTGAACCCAAACTCTCCTCCTACCTCACTTTCCAATGTCTACACTATTAGGAAGTAGAAGATCCTGCTTTACAGATCTCCAGAGGACTGCATCAGGGTCACTCAGGAGATGAGAAGAGAACCAAGGGCTTTGGAAAACCTCAGAGGCAAAAGTTAATAGTCACTGTGGAGGGTCTCAAACAAGCAGATGTTTCAAACATGTGTCTAATTTTTAAGTGCTGAGTTTGATGGCAGTAGATATTACAGTGGGCACCAGCCCAAGACAGAGCTAAGGAGGAAAGGCTAGTGGACAAAACAGGAAGAAAAGCAGAGCATGAAAAACATTTTTTCACATGCTCTCTTAGTCTGTGTAATCTACCCTAGAGAGGCCTCAGCAAGCAAGTTAACTTCAGACCTCAATTACAACACGTGGGCAACTTTATTGCCCAACAAAAAGTACATTAGACATTTATAATCTCATTTTATTCAATTTTCCTCCTCGTGACATTTATTATGGGGTGTGTATGTGTGCGAGGTTAATACAAAAATCTAGATTATATTTGTATATTAACAAGATTAAAAGCTCACCTCCGTGGCAGGTGTTGCTGTGGGCACATGCTTGGGTTATGGATTAACCAACTCCTATCAAAAACTGGGGTCTATCACCAAATCTAAAGCAAGGGAGGCAGGTGCTTTTCCTGCTGATTATGTCAATGAGGGCTCTGATTGAATTACATCAGGAAAGAATAGCTTTGCTTTCTTCATGAAATTTGATTACAGAAAGAGAGGGGGACACCTCACACAACAGAGTGAAGCTTAAAGGACAACCTGCTCCTCTATGGTCCCTCCTGCTGGCTACTTTGATCTCAGAGTTATTGTTTGGGCTTCACACCTCCACTTTTTATTTCACAGAGAATTCCTTTGGAGGTGTTTTCCTATAGCAATTGTCCAAGTCTTTTCACAGAAACCATCAATTATCCAGGATGCTGGGAACTAAACACTTGTATTTTGATGAAACACAAGATTACTCTCACTGGTATTAAACAGGTATGGGAAGACACATTAAAGACTCAAGTTTTTACTAAGATCAGTACTTACTAAAAACAAAAGGCACTGTCAGCAGCTCAGCACGTTATGTGAGGAACCAATCCATTGCTAAAGGCAAGGAGACCTAATAAAACAATAATAAAACATAATAAAACGTAATAAAACAATACAGGCCAAAGTGGCTTCCCAGCTCACCTCAGAAGGATGCTCGATGTGCAAGGCCATTGTTACACCCCACCAGCAGCCAGTTCAAGGCTATCGTGTTACAGTTTGCAGCAGACACAACACAGCAGTTCTTTCCTGGGAGCTAACAAATCCAGTCTGCTTTTAGCCAGAATCCTACACAATAACCCTAATTTTAAGCATAAAAATCAAAATCCCTTCGGGTCTTACCTAATGTGACAGGCTGTGTAACACAATCCTTACAATTCAACTCAGTAATTTCTGCATCCAGCCCAGCAACCTGTGGTTGTATTAGAGATCATATTTCACATTACAGACACACACACCTGCTACACAGCAGAACCTGGTCTTAAAAACGCACTCAATTTTCTATTTTGACATGAATTTCCACCCCCTCAAATGCTGATGATCCTTTGCCAGTGAGATTGTGCAGGGCAATTGGCCACCTGGGCATTTTCCAAATTCAGTATGATGCTGCAAGCACTCACCAGCTCTGAAAAGTCAGACTGTCCACTCACCTCCAAGAACAAATACAAGAAGTGCAAAGAAAGATGAGGCTAAAAGCATTTTCCAAGTGTATTTCAGGTCTGACAGAAGGCTGGAGCTGTTGTTCAGGATGGTCATCCTGTATTTTTCCTGTAGTTTATACAGTTGAAGAAGTGACTTTTTAACTAGAATCTATCAGTTTACTTCCCCTTACCAAACTTCCAGCACACGTGCCAGCCTCAGCTCATCCCCACTAAATATTTATAAATAAGATGACAAATCAGTAGTAGTCCTCCCTCCTCTTTTGATAAGATAGGAAATAAGTATAGTTAGAAGTTTAGATTTTTTTTTTAATAATTTTAAAACAAAGTATAAAAAAGTTACATAGAAGAACAGACAGCAACAAAATTATAAACCAACTGATGTGGAAAAGTCAACATCATCTTCTAAACATGCAACTGAAGCTCACAGCTGGTGCAAAAAAAAAGAGAAGGCAGTATTGTGTGTTAGCAAAGGCAGTGAGCAGGGACTGCAGGTTTTATTCTTAACTCTCCCACGGATTTCAAGCTCGGCTGTGGGCAGATCACCAAATATCTCAGCTGATCATCTACAAAATAAGGATAGCAATATTTTCCTATCCCAGCAGGATGTTTTCAGAAGAGTGCTTGGGAGGCACTCGCTGCAGTGATGGGGTCCATGAAAGTCTCTGCACACAACAAAGACAACACCTGCTCAACTGGTTAATGGGAAAAAGATGACTGAGACTGTTACAAGGAATTTCCAGCATTAAAGGACAAGCTGCAATTGCCTCTGCCTAATAGTTAAAAAATTCAGCATCAGTGAATCATTTTTTAAATAAAATTTCTGTGGAAAAAAAAAGAAGTATAGGACTAGATAAGAAAATAATGCAAATAAACTACAGAAATGGCTGGAATTCTACATAAAAGGCAACATTTAGGTTTTAGGTTTATAGTGGGTAACATAGGTAGTTCATGACAAAATATCCTTTTCCTTCCTCTGGCAAACAAGTGCATAGATGATGGAGGTAACTGCACACCACAGTTTTTCCTACAGAATTGCAACAATTTTAGTTAACTAAGACACTTTTGAAAAGCATTCATTATGTCTTGTGACTCCATTTTATACAGGCTTGAAGTTCTTCTCATATTCTCAGTGGGAGATAATGATAGGTGGCTCTTCAGTGGCTTGCTGGACATATCCCTGTGTACTTAGTATTTGAAAAATGCCAGCTCAGCCTTGAGGGTTTTTTTTTCTGACCATCTTCTTTCACTTTATGCTGGGAAAATTGTAGCTCTACAAATATAGAAGGGATTTTGAGTTCATAATGAAATATGAACTTTATGATTAAGGAAGTCTGATGATCTGGTGTTTATTCCTGAATTAGCAACAGATCTCCCGTGACCTTAACTTCATCATTTAGATACTTCATGATCTATTTTATCTTCTAAAAAAAGAGATGGTATGTCTGGAGGGTGCAGGAAAGAAATCAAGAAAGGCTTCAAATTCTACTCTGCCTTGGATCCAGGGAAATACCAGAGCTATTTCAATTTAAAAAATTAATTTTGTTAACTACTTCTCCATTACCTTTGGTAAGGTACTGTTTTGTAATATTAAGGTTAATTACTACATCACTGCTTTTTGTAAGGTTTTCTAGTTCTCCTAGGATTTATGCAGCATCAGTCCCCTGGTAATAACTTTAGAATTCATTCACCAAACCAAGCTTGAAAGAGCTGAAGTGTGAGAGGTATGAGTGCCATGCATTTTGTGACATCTGGTAGCAGGCAGAGTGCTCAAACACAGTGTTCTCATCAAGAAAAAAATCAAATTATCCGACCTACTTAGCTTGTCAGTGAGCCAACACAAACTGGGAGAAGGGCAACACATGCCCTCTTCTTGCCCAAAAAGCTAAGGGATGTAGAAATGAGATTAAAGGGAACCCAGCAGAGTGCACTGCACGGAGAACTACGGGGAGCTACAACTCGAGCTCATCTCCCTGTGTGTCATGAGCAGCTGAAGGAGCAGAGATTTGGTTTTGCTGTCCCTACTCGCACAATACTTGCTGGCTGTAAACATTTGCAAGCCATTAGCTAGATCCAGCAGCACATGCTGGAACAACAAAAGCTAGGTTTGTTACAGCCACGGGAATTCCTCGCAGTGCAACCACAGAGAGGAAGGCGGGACAGGATCTCAGGAGCAGCTGAGCCACCACCACGCAGCTTCACAAACATCCAGACAAAGCTACAGCAGGTGACTGTCAAATCCCTCCTGAAACAGCTCTGAGTGCAGCCTGCAACCTCCCAGGCACAGCTTGGAGTGAGTTAGAGAGCAAACTCAAACCCAAACTAAGCTTCTCCTACAACCAGCACACAGAGGTTGCACAGCAGCAGCAGTTCTCTCCTCTCAACCATTTATATTTTTGAATATTGTTTAAAAAACTATCTGCCTGACTCTTGTTGGTCTGAGCAAATTATTTCCTCTGAAGTTCTTTTAAACTCACATCTTTCATATGTCTAAAGACCTCTGTTACTGTCCTGTAATAACACCTCCCCCCAGCTATTTATTTTAAAATGCAAGTCCAAAAACGGAAATGGTGGGCCCCAAAGGGAAGTACTATTACAAATTACAGCAAAGTAATTCTTTTTGAGCTCTTTCAGATGCTGTTAGCTCATTCAATTTGCAGTACACTATCAGCCCCATAATATTTCTCTTCTAATACCACTTCTTCCCTGCCATATATGGCTAAATTGTATTAGTGCATATTTATCTCTGAATTTTACATCAGTAATTTTGGTAATTTCCTCCAGTTTATCAAGGTCATTTGAAACAGTGTCATACAGTGTATTGTTTAGAGATGGACTACAGGGCCACTTTTACCCCTCCACCCACGAACCACAAATAATTCCTACCCAGAGTTCACGTAACAAAATGGCTCTGAATGTTTATAAAAACTACATATTAAGTCAAAAACATTGGTTCACTGAATCATTGATTCGTTGAAAGCTCCTCAGAGCTGCATACATTTTTAATTAGAGAAAAATCTAGAGAAAGAAAAAAAATCATTAACACCTACATAAACAATGTAGGCAAACACCTACTTTTATTTTGTTTTCAATAAAACCCCAAAACAGAGCACTGGAATCACTGGATCTGATTAAAGCATAATGTTAAACTGCAAAAGCTGTGGTAACACACTGTA
The DNA here is from genome assembly GCA_013397915.1 of Daphoenositta chrysoptera. NCBI lineage: Eukaryota > Metazoa > Chordata > Aves > Passeriformes > Daphoenositta > Daphoenositta chrysoptera. Next base: position 54,309 of record VZRO01003959.1, on the reverse strand, counting down.
CTACTCTTAATATACAGGCAGGTGAAAAGATAAGCCATCAAGCAAGATAAGTGATAGTTCTGAAATGTGAGGTGAATGTAACAAACCCTGCATAATTTTCCTATAGGCCCTGTTTTTTCTTCTAGCTTTATATGTCCTTTTTTGGTTTTTTCTGCACTTTAAGAAGTGCTGGAGGGATGCAAAGCAATATTCCCCAAAATGTGTCAAGTTCAGAGTTTAGTGTGCCTGTGAGGTTCATCACTGTATTTCTGTATTTTTACGAAAAGAATCAAGAACACTTCAGCTGAATCCTTCCTCTCCCTCCACTCCTAAGCAATAAAAATTCAATAGCAATTGCACTCCTTTAAGCAATAAAAATTCACAGCAAATCAGGAAGGGGAAAAAAATAATACATGAGGAGTCTCAAATTAGCCTTAATTAGGTGATTAAGGTCTTCCTCCAGAAGCTAGAAAAATCAGATCCTGCTTTAATAACACAAGATGATGTTCTCTGTGTTTTGGCTTTCACATGCTCCACCTAAGCATCTGCAACAACCATTGTCAGAGACATCAGCTTGTTCCAGACTTGATTTTGTCCTGTCCTTAACAAAACCCCTTCTAAACCAGAACGTGCTACCAAAGAATACCATGGACTGTCCTAAATTATGTGCAAAATCTGCCCCAGCTGAAATGCTGTGAGAATGCTTTTGCATGGATCTCTCGGGGAAAAGAGAGATGAAGGAACAGAGACTGAAACGCAAATGAAAATCAACCTGCTCAAAACCATCAATGAGATTCCACCTTAAAAATTGAGTGTGTCAAGGACCCACAGAGGATGCTGTGTGCCTCTAGAATTGGGAAATAGCAGAGCAGCATCCTTTAGGTCTGCATATTGAAACCAAGCACGTATATCCCACTTGCAGGTAACCTCCTCCAGGGACCCAGCCTTTAACTGGCAAAAACAAAGGGAACAGAGATGTCAAGCACTGCAGAAATCAGTAGCAAGGGAAAGGCAAAAACAAACCACAAGGATCATTTCAACACCCCAATTATTTTCATGGTTTAAGAAGAAAAAACTTTTTTTAATAATGCAAACCTCAAATTTTACCTAATGACGTACATTCATTTTCATGATTCATACAATTATTGCATAAGATTTGTGGTCATTTACATCTTCCAGTTCAAGTGACATTAGGTAGCACAATTTTGTATTAAATTCTAGTTACATTTTCAGTCAATTACACAAGTGTGAAAAAAGAACAAGACAGACTATTCCCTTCAGAATGCCTTCTCCACATTTGTCCAGATGCAAAGATGGCATAATGGAGACAGTTGTGATGTTTATGGTAATCCCACACCAATTTGTCTTGCTTTGGTAGATTGTAGTGTAATGTAATGGCAAAAAAAAAAAAAAAATCAACCACAAAACCCCGAACAACTTTAGGAGGCCAAAAAAAATAATCAAACTTGCAGGCTGATAAGAACAGGACACTTCCTTTTTGGCAAGGCAAAGCTACTTCAAGTATTCAGAAAAGTGGAAAACAAAAAAAATTTTTTTTTCAGCAAAAAGTTAATATAAGACTGTTTAGGAACTGTGTAACAAGTCCCAGTACATTGGTGGCAGTGATTATACATCATGCTAGAAGGAACTGAAACCATCCTGACATAAAACCACACTGAACAAAAACTCAAAACCAGAAAAACGGTGTGCTGATGCCTTTACCTATTTGCCATGATGAGTGTTTTAAGTGCATGACTGAAAACAAGCACGGTGATGCCACTGGAACCAGTGCAGGTGAGTTACTGGGTGGCTTAATCTGGAACAGAGACAAGAGACTGCACACAGACAAGGGCATGGTTTAAGAGGCAGGATTACAGAAGTAAAGCAAGATTGCAGGAGCAGCTCAGAACTCAGCTCACGTTTGTTCTACACAGGTGAAAGCTACCACACATTTTGCTCCACAGCACAAAGAAAATACAAGCAAAAGATAAAGAAACAGACCAGAATCATTAAGTAATTTCTGAACAGTGAGACAACAAGGCAAAAATATGGTTTTGACCTCAAACACTCCATCATCCTGGATATTCTCCTCTCCTTCATGCAGGACAGAGAGAAAAGGCAGATGATGAAAAAAGAGGAGGAAAGGTACACAGGATGACTGCTTGGCACTTTTGAAAAATGTCTTTTAACTAAAAAAGAATCGAGGGACTTATAAATAGTAGCCAATTACCTTCCCCAAGCCTTTGTCAATACAGAGATGACCACAATAATGTGTATTTTGGTGACAAGCATCTCAATGAGAAGGCAGTGCCCCAAATAGCAGTTTCATTTTTACATATAAAAACAGTAGTTGTGGTAGATTCTATTCTTCATAGCAGTTTACTAGTTGTGACAGTGATCCAAGCAAAAACACCTTTTTAGAGGAACACTTAGGGATAATGAAAAGCATGTGGACACAGCTTAGTGTGAATCCTCCACTTTGGATTTGTTGAGGAACTGATTTACCCACGAAGTTTTACCCAGGTGAAAGTTAGTGGCACAGAGCATGTGGTCAGTAAGCCATAAAAGAATGTTGTCCTGCAATACTGGTTGAGCACCTTCAATTCCCACAGGCTCGAATTAAAATTTCAACTGTTAAGCACTTTGATTATCCCATTCAACCTTTTTTTTCCCCCTTCCCCCTTTAAGTGGGCGACTCCAGTGATCATGGTACAACATTCCAGACAAAGTTCATTCCAGACACAGTGTAGAACAGGACTTGGAAGAAAGTAAAAGGAAGAGGTTCAGTAAAGAGCAACACGAGAATGTTGATCCTAAAAGAGAGCTCAGTTTTACCACATTGAAAACCACGAGTGCAATTGCTCCAGTCCAGGTTCTAACTGCTCTCAGTGACCAGCATGGCACAACCAGCATGAATCCACCATGGAAAGCAAAGAAAAACAGGGGATGTGCAAAGCAGGCAGTCCCTGTTGCTAAGCTGGAATTGATTGTGTTCCGACGTGATTAACTCCTGAAAATTTGGTAAGATATGCTGGTGTCGCATTACAGTAAAAATAGTGTTTCAACCCTCACTACAAGAAGATTAAGGATTTTGTTCTGGTCCTGCCTAATCCATTCATGAATTGCAGGGCACAGCCCTTGCCACACTCGCCTGCCAGAAAAGGCAGCTCCATTTTCTTGTGCTGAAAAAAGTAGCAGGCTTAGTGGTTATAAAGTTCGTGTTTTAAAGTGCACTGTCATTTTAAACAGACTTTCCCTATTAAAAAAAGAAAATAAAACCTTCTGATAACAACACCCTATAAAAATAACAGCTGCAACACTCCTTCTAAAATTGCAACTTAAAATCAAGTTAGCCAGATTCAAATCTTTTTCAGAAAAAGATATGAACCCAAAATAAAAAACCTTTCTGCAGAGAATTGCCAAGCAAAACCTCACATACTGTCCTACGAGCCCCTGTGCTAACAGCATCTCACAGAAAATCCATCCAGTTTCTTCCAGCTGACAACCTCAAGAAAACAGAGGTCTAAATAAATCAGTCCTTCCCACCAGTCACCTACATAACTGCAGGTGTGGGTGCTGGTGCAGTTTTTCCATCAACTCCTCCTCTGTAGGTTCTTCCAAAACATCTCTACAAAGAAAAAGCATGAGTTGTTAGGGGCAGCAAAGGGAGCTTCTCAGCATTTGTTTTTGCAATGCACATACTGAGAGGTAACGTGTGCTTGTTTCAAGAACGAAACAAGGAATTAAAATTACAATAAGCTGATGCTCCCTAAAGATGCATCTACTTGCAAGTGATCCATCCTCTACAGATGTGTCATGGAAACCAGCAGCTGTTTTCCCACAAGAAGCAGGGAAGCAATTTCCTGCACACAGTACAATACAACTGAAGGTCAGTAGATTTGTTTTCCTGAAAAAACTCCCAAATGAGAACATGCTCCCAGTGCTACTATTGAGTATCCAACGTGCACCAGAAGTTCCACTAATGCACAATCATCAAGTATCAACTCACCACCCACAATTTCATAATAAGCCAAGAGCATGCATCGCTTTCCTCATCTTCCCTTTTCTTCTTTCCCTTGTTTTTTCCTCCCTCACCCCCAGCACCTCCTCTCCCACCCTGCTATGAGCACAAAGCATATAAAGGTTAGGCTACCAACTCAGCTTAAAGCAGGCCTAGCTAAAGCACTTGCTGAATTTCTCCAAACTAACAGATGAAACAGTTTGCTTCAGAGGGAGGAAACAGAAGACCTCTTGCAGCCAGCACACTTTTTTAAAGCAAACATAACAAACTACAGTGATTATCAAGTCCAGCCCAACTCACCTGAACATGAGTTCAACTGTCCTCTGGTATTCAATATCTGAGAGAGACTCTCGCTGGCAGCGACGGTCCCACTTGTGAATGAAGTTCTGAAATGTCAAAGGAACAGCAAAAAACAAGTGCTGCTTCTGATGGCACCAGAAAAGAGGTTCTAGCTGGTCACTATGTTTGCAGATAAGGTTTGGGAAGGGGGTGAGGTGTGTTTTTACACAGTGTCAGAGCACTGATTTATTCAGGCATCAGCTTATTTACTTGCTGCCAGTCACTACTTTACTCAGACCTTTGTTCAGCAATGAAGTGACTTTCTCATCACAAAGTGAAAGAACAGCAGAGCAGAAGACAGCCCTAGCTGCCTTCAGCTCCTAGCAAGGACTGCCTCCCCAAGACAAGTGTGTGAACTACCCACAAGACTTCACCAGCTTCAAATTTCTTCCTCTTTAAAAACCCAACAATATATAAACATACTGCCAGTCCAGGCATCACAACTTAAACTCAGCTACTGGTTTTGGCATGTTCCCTTATCCATTTTGAATAACTCTGACAAATGAATACCTAAGGAGGAGACATACAGCTCAGGAAAAAGAAAGAAGGGAGAAAAAGAGTGACATCCTGCTCTCCTGCTCTGGAATGCTGCATCTTGGCTCTGACAGCAACCTTTGGCCACAGCCCTGCAGAAGCAAGCAGGTAGAAGATGTCCTAGACTGAAAGTTTGCCATTCTTCCTGCTGCAGTAAATTTTAATTCTTAGTACAGTCAGTAATGACAAGAACATCTCCAAAAGAAACTTCCATAGTCTGAGATGGGGTGAAGTGCCCTCTACAGGTTCTCAGTTCCCTCCACTACCTATAAGACAAGTCAGAAACCATCAGAAATTTGGATTTGCAGGGAAGTATGCAATGAGAAACTAGCAGAACCACCTGTTCTTCATGGCATTGTTCAAGCAACTGCACTCCCACAGCTTCTCTGAAAAACTCTAGAATATGATCTCTTAAAAGTAAGTGATCAGTTCCACTCCTCTAGTGTGGAAGTGAACAATGGTGGTAATTCAAACTGGGGTGGGAAGAAACAGAGGAGAACCAAATAAAATAAAAATTTCAAATTTAAATTGCTCACTTCATTTGCTGACAAATTAAAATGCAAAAAGCCTGCAGCTTGAATAACTAATGCTGAATTTAAATGTTAAAGTACAAGAGACAAGCAATTTTATAATACTTTAAATATTTCTCATCTTTATAATAAAGAGACTGATGTTATGAAATTGTACATAGCCAATGAGACCCAACCAGTTGGGTGACAAAATTGCAAATAAAACGTACAATTCTCTAGGAAAAAGAAAATATTTCCTCAGCTCCTTGGTATAGGGCAGCAAGGAGAAAGGTAAAGTAAGCACACACACAAACCCAACATGAAGTTGTCTGGGTTCTTTCCACTTCCTGCACAAATTAGAACCCATTTTCAGGATCTCACACCAAATAAACACACTTTCTTACCTCCAGTAGTAAAGCCACGAAGAGATTAACCCAGATGACAGAGGAGATCAACCACCAGGCTACAAAATAGATCTTTGCCCACCTGCAGATTGGATGAACACACAATACAGAAAGGAGGCAGTAAATAACCTCAGCCTGAAAGTGAGCAGAGCACCATGAAATCACGTTTTTTTCCTTGAAATATAATACTTCTGCTTTCTTAGTGGAAAAGGGGGTCTGGATCAAAAAATTAAAAATAAAAAATGTTTGCTCTTCATTAAGTTAGCCAAACAGACTCACTCTCCTACTTTAACTGGCAAGGGTGACTGGAATAGCTGAATGCAGGTGCTATCCAGCTCATTCAAGCACTCCCATGAAGTCAGTAAATACAAATGAAAGATATGTCCAAGGTTTTAGGTCTACAAAAACTTGTTCACCCACAGAGAAAACACATATAGAAAATAAACCTAATGCTTCTGTCTGAATTGATCCACAAGAAAGGAAAGCAGCAGCCCTCTGAGCAGGTGGTAGGAACTGGGCTATAATTCTTGTTCAGGCACCTTATAAACTGGATTTATAGGGGACATTTTCAGTATTATTACAGCTACTTACGGACTTGAATATCTTGAAAATGCATCCAAAAAGACTTGCCAGTTGTTCACCACCATCACATCCCAGAGGGTCACCACTGCTGCCTAAATGATGTGAGTAGAACAGAGTTTAAGTGGCTGTATCACAGATTTAAGCCTCAGAAAACTAGGAAAGACAAGCAGAGAGGGGAAGAAGGAAGGGATTTCATCCATGATCAGACTCACAGCAAAGTCATCGAAGTTGTTGGGCCAATATTCCAGCTGCTCATAGGTCCCACACTGCAGAGTGCCATTGGCAGATGTTGTGTTGGCAGCACTGCAAGAGAATTACAGACTGATGTCAACACAGCTCCCTGTCAACTCTGCTTTAGAACTCTGCTGAGCCCCTTGAAGAAAGTTAGAGTATCTCATTACGGGCAGAAAACAAGAGAAATAGTTCCAAAAAATCAAAAAATCCAGGCTACAGATAAGCACTCCTGCAATTTCAATGCAGCGAGAAGAAACAGAAGGAGTAACAGATAATGAAGTCTTGTGATTTAACATAAAAAGTAGGGTGGGTCCAAGAATGAGAGAAAAGAAAAACCCAGCAAAAGCAACCACACACAGCTCAGAGGTAAAAAGCTGCAGATGCTTTTGAAAAACAGATTATTTTTGAGCAGTGATGTTTAGAATATTACCTGGTATTTCCCAAGGGAACAACAGCACCTTTAAATAGCATTATGCCAGTTATAGCAAATGCATAGAAAACCACCTGGAAGGAACACAACCAACTATTAGCCTTGAATATTTCTGTCACTAAATAAGAAAGCAAAATGCAACACAGAATTTATATTAGTACCACAGTTAAGGTGATTGCATCAAGAACAGTGCCTGAAGCTTTTAAAGAGAAAATACTTCTCAACTGCTTGCTCTTTTCAATATTCTACTTAACTTTCAGTTGTTAAAATGCATTAGGTAATTTTATTTTATCATCTATTTTACTTCTCTCTGTGTCTCAGAATGCTGATATTTAAATATAAACATTGCAGAATAGCAACTTAAAACCAAAACTCAGTACCAGTATTTACTAAGAACAATCTAAATATCTGAGGAGTTTTCTGCTAGATTCAATGAAAGTAAGCTTTTACTAAGTTTAACTGAAAGACAAAACTAAGTCAGTATTTTATATTCCATCAGCAACTTCCTTGAAAATTGTTTATTATTCTAAAAATAAAGTTTTCAACAACACAAAGGATTTGGGAACTTCTGTCTTTTAATTGTTAAAAAATGCAAACTTCTTTTTAAAGAGACACCTTTCAGTCTTTAGCAGTTGCCTAGGTGATTTTGCAATTTTTATCCTAAAAAGATTGTTCTACAAACAACCTACAGCTTTGCTTCTCTGAGAAGGAGCCATTTATCCCAGGAAACCTTGAAGCAAGGTGAGTCTTCATACAAAAAGTAATTTTTTTTTTGTATTTTGCTGCAAAACAAACCCAAGAATGGGAAGTCTGGAAGGAATAGAAGAGAACTGCCCTGGCCTATGAACTTTGAACACAACTGGAGTAAGCTGAAGCTGGTATTTCACAGCCTGCCAGAAGATGGGGTATCTGGCCTGGCAATAAAATTAATTTTATGCTTTGAAAAATATCTATTTAAAACACTCACTGCCTGAGAAATTAGCTAATCAGTTACATTATTTTATCAGCATGTGTGTTTCAGGATAACTTTAGGAAAGATATTTTGCATCAGCTGGCAGTGGAGTCAGATTTCACTACAGCAGAAACTCAGTGAGAGCTTCCAGGTAGCCTCAAGTAAAAGCAAATTAAATCAATGGAAGGGGCAAACAGTGTGGCAGACTTGTCTCATAGCACAACAAGGTTTTTACCACCTTAGCTTTACCCCAACCAAGATCTTTATTTCAAAGTGCAACACAAGCCAGTTTAAGTCCTGTACTCTACAGATAAAAGTAGAGATTATTAATGATAAAAATAGATATTCTGGTTAAACTGCATGCTAGGTATACAGACTAGAACAACAAATCATTGGTCTTTCACCACTCAAATTAAAAACCCGTGAACAACAGCAAAACCAAACCTACCCAGGCATTTCTTTGCCCTACCAGGAAGACATGGCTGCAAAGCCAGAAACTCAAGAGTTGGGAGAATTTATGTAATGGACATCACACATGGTGATCAACCTTTTAATCACCTGTTTGCTGAGTCTGTGTTCTACACAGACACACCTAAAACAGGGTGGCAGAGGCTCTTAAAAAATCATGTCCAAACATGCCATCTCTCAAGACCTTCTCAACCAAAAACAAGTTTAAAGTTGTTTTGCTATTTAATTTAACATAAGCAAATCAGGGTAAGGAAAACTGGTCTACTTTTAGCATGGATTAATTTTTATTTGAATCCAGACTGCCCAAGCTAAGGCAAACACTCAAAGGAAGCTTTAATCAATCTTTTAAAGGTACTCCTGCTAAATGAGGCACTGCCACTGTGTGCTGGCATCACAAAACAGCAGTTTATTGTGGCTTTCCAAGACATGCCCTGGGGAAGAACTAGCTGTTGGGGTGAAATGTTACTGCTCATGGTGATTGTACAAGAACCTTGCCAGCTTTGTTGGTGACATACCCTTATTATACTATAACAAAGGAAATTACAGTCTTGCATCATAACTTACCACAAGGATTCCTGCAAAGGCTCTTAAGTTTTTCACCAGATCCAGCAATGTAGTAACAACCAAAGCCATGAACTGAAACAGAGCAGAATTTTGTACGTATTACATTCATCACATTTCCAATCCATATCAAATTTTTACTAAAAGGACAAAGAATCACATCAAGAGAACCTGCCTACCCCTTCACCAGAGAAAACCAGCTCAAGAGACAGTGATTTTGTGAGGGGCTGTGCAGAAGTCAGGACAGTTAGAGCTGAGCTATTCCACTCATGTGCAAGAGAATTGCAACCTACACGTTATTCTAAAAGGTTCTAACAAAATTTATAGCTTGACCAACAAAGAGATCCGAGCTGTGGAGGGAAAAGCAATGACCTTCATGTTGGGGATAATCCTCAGGAACCTGAAGACAATTAACATGTTCACCAGCCGTACCATATCCCACAGGGACAACAAACCCATGAACTCAGGTCTCCTAGGAAAGATGGAAGAAAGTAACAAATCAGAGGAAACAGCCCAGGACAGAAAGCCGCAGTTAAATCTACTGTGGTACAGGTAATGTAAGTACATTGATTTACTTAGCAGGAATCTCAGCTACAGAAAACTAATAAGTGATGAAGGAAGGAATCCCTTTAGCCTGGGCTCTTAAATGTGCACAGAGAGCTCTTTGAAGTGCTTGTTTGTGCTTTCTGCTGGGGAGAAGGCACCAAAGAGGGTCCTTTCAGGAACCAAAGTGAATCAAAAGGACTGCTAGAGGGAGATACTTCAGGAACTTGCACAAAGATGGGCATTAATCCTTCAGGGTATGTGTGCCTGAAGAAGGGCTTTGAAAACAGCATGAAGTTAAAAGACTGTCTTGTCAACCTTCTTCCTTTTATGTGTATATTCCATGGGAGATGGGCATGCACTTCAAAACTCAGCCTGAATTTTAGCTTTTATATGAACATGCTGAATGCTTCTTGGCTGGGAAGGAGGCCAGGTGGTGGGGGACTAAAGCTGCTAATGACAAAGGCCCTTGGTAACAGGGATGCTCAATCATGATTTGTACCTCCAATATATTCATCTCCAATAATGAAAGAAATTATTTAAGATAACCCTGCATAGAAGGCATGTTCTAGGTAACAGCAAACATCCTTGTCCTGCCCTGCAGGTGGTGATTGCTTGGTCTGTGGGTGTAACTCCAGCACACATCAGGACTCAGAGTGACTCCTCTGGGTTCTAATCTGTTTGCAGGGACTGACACAAAGACCTAACAGGAATTACTGGTGCTCCAAGATGATAGAGCTAACAATTGCCTACATTTAAGAATCAAAGGGCAAAATTAAACCCAAATATAATGATAACATCAATAATTAACGTCATTAGTCTGTAGCAATTACTCTTCTGGCAATCATCACTTCTGGGTGATAGGAATACAGGTAGCATTCAAATATAAACCCTTCTAAAACTGTAAGGTCTGATTTGTCTAACTCTCTTCAGAGATTCCAGTCTAAATTAAGATAACTTCTTGATGGCAACATAACCTGATAAAACAGGGACTGCCAGTATCTTAAGCATGAGCCTGTATGAAGACACAAAGTAACAGAATGTGTTATGAATCACCCGTGAAGAGTAAGGAAATCTTCCAGAATTCCTCTGCTTTCCTCTTTTCTTTTGGAGGCAGTTTTCAAATTTTAAGATGAAGCAATGATTTTTATGTGTTTTACAACAAAAAAGAAATCAGGATAGTTATACAAAAGCTGTTTGAACTTAAGAAATTCAAAATACAACTGCTTGCTATTCTAATATAGACAAATAGTGTAAGTCCATGGGAATTTTCTTACTACATTTTGCAGCATGAAAAAAACCTCAGCCTTTAATCTACATAACATGGTTGAAGAGGTTCCATCAGCTGTTTGGGAGTTCATATAATTGGATTTATGGACAATCTGACACTGAAACATTTTAGGTTATAGATGGTTGTGTATGCTGTACCACATTCACACTCCTGCACTCCTGGTAAGCACAGATCTGCCAAGATATTATTTTAGATCAGATTACACTTAAAACAAATGCATCATTCTCAGAAGAGCTACACAGAACTCTAAAACACGAGGGAAAAAAAATAATTCTTTCACTTATCCATATTGCATGGCCTCTATTGACTCCAAGGGTGAGAAATTCTATCAAATTGGGTAATTTAAAGACTGGGCTGACAATCACAGCACGATGACATGTGTGAGTATGACAGGGTGTGAGTATTCCCAGCCTCTGAGCAAAGTGCAGCAGGTCACAGAGGTTACTCACCAGCCGGGGTGAGGAAATCCATACACAGCAAAAGTTGCAATCTCCAGTATCTTTCGTTAGGAAAGAAAAACAAACAAACAAAAAAAATCCACTCAAAACTTCACTTCGTAATTCTGAGTTCCCGAAATTATGTAAGCTTCTTGACAGGAAACATTTTCAAGAGCTTTAAGCCACTAATTTGACTCACTTTAAAGCTCTGAATTGTCACATTTGTCTAGTTATTCCCCAAATTAACCAAATGTAGATAGAGCATCCAACAGTGACACATAAAAGGATATACAGTGAATACCATTAACCATGAATTTGACCTCATCTGCCACAGGGATGTCAGGCTTTGACCAAGTAATTACTATAATAGTGTGACAGTTTTTTTTAAATTTAAAGAGAAAAGTGGTTTTAAACTATGAAACAGAATGCCTCGTGCAATTATTCCAAGAGCTGAATTTTTGCAAATAAAATTAAAAAGGCTTCTTATCAGGAAAAGCACCTTTTCCATGGATTTAAATAAGCCTATCTTCAGAACACAGACCCTAAGAGAGCTGTGTACCACCATGCAAACTTTCCAGCCACAGAAACCCACAGCACTGGCTCATGCTGTCCAGCTCAGCACATCAGTGTTGAAATTAAAGCAATCCCACCAGTTCTTGTTGTTCCCTAACCTCCCTAGCCAACAAATCCAAGAACACGTAAGCTAACAAAACACTTACCAGCAAAATTACAGTCAGAAGTCCATCAAATCTATTGCTTGGGTAAGACAAGTATCTTTTCAAGCCCATTGCTAAGATCTTCAGCAACATTTCCAGCAGATAGTATAGGATGAAGAAGCAGTTGATAGCCTTCACCCCCCAAAAGAAAAACAACCATTAGAATTACTGACATCTCAGGGAACAGCAATAACTGCATGGAATTCTGTTGCATCTTACCCCCAGGAAGAAGTCATCTCTTTCAGATGGCTGCTTATCTGCATCCATCACCAAAACCACCTTAAACAAAAAATATTTTATGAATCTACTGCTTTACTGCGACATAAAATACATTTTTAAGCACAAGAACAGTTTTTCTTGCTTTGAACAGACCTTTTCAAGCAGTTCAAAACACATTTTTAACTGCAGGTATTCTCTCTTAGGACTTTGCATGACTAAGGCATGCCAAAAACCCAACTGCTAGAACAAGTAGTTATTTAAAGAGAAATTAAAGAACAAAAGCAGAAACTAAATTTCTAGCAGAGAAAAACCAAAAAACAATCACAAAAAGAAAAAAAACACCACCCCACAACAAAAAAACCTTTACTTACACAAATAGAAATAATGTTTGCAAGGGCTACCACATTCCCCAAGTAGCCAAAGTAGGGATGGCCAAAAGCAAACTGCATTTTCTGCATAAAATGGGATTGGTACTCTGGACTGGGAGGGTGCTGAAAAGAACACAAAGGATTTTCTGAGGCATAAGCATTTTATCACAGGCTAATTTTGACATTGTATCTGGAAAATGTTTTCCAGCTGTGGCTTTTAGCAGCAAGAGACTATTCCTGATTATGGCACAACACAAGGTAATGGCAAAGAAGTGAGATAATCCAACCTCTCTCCAATGCCCCAAGCAGATAAACTAAACACTACTAATCATATACATCCCTTCCCCATTTCCCAACATTTAATTCAGAAGTCTTAATTACATGCAAACATAGAAGAGAACACTTCCTAACCCTCAAATAGTTTAGTGTTTTGTTTTTTCTTTCTCTGTTTCCAAGTGGAGAAAGCTGCTTTCTGCCCATCTTCACCTACACACCAAGAGAATCCACATTTTGTTCTTCATCCAGGGATTGGAGAAAAAAAGACTTTGAGCTATTTTGCCTGACTAACTCACTTAAAAATGCTGACAGAATAAACAAAGATGCATTTTGTACATTTAACACCACCTGGTAATCCGAAACTAGTGCTGTAAAAGCCCCCAGAGCAATTTTGTTTGTGGTTATAAAAGCAGCTCATGAAAAGCTTAAAAATCAGTGCCATGTGATCACACCTTGTGTTCACATGCTACAAAGTTTGTTTATACACTTTCTACTGGAGTACTCTCACTTATTTTTGCACAAGACCAAACAACTTCTGATGCTTTATAAATGATGGTCACATACATACTTGCTTAATGGCATCTTTGTCTAGTTCTTCAAAGAGCTTCTGGAACTGGGCAGCTGACAGCTGGTCACAGGAGCACATTTTGAGTGACTTCACATGAAAGAGAAACATTCAGATTAACATCTGCAATAGGCACATCTGCAAAGTTTGCCAAAACCCCTCAGACTAGCTTGGAAATCTAGGAATAAAGATGTGATTCAAGCTGTCAGAGTCAGGTTCAATATTGCTGTGCTTTAACACAACACTGCCACATGACTGGAGGGTGTATCTGGCCTTCTCTGTTTTCCCTTTCTGGGATCACATGTTCTTTTGACAAACTTAAATCTTTAGTCCCATGTAGTAGTGCCACTATTCTGTTATGATCCAAGGAATGCTGCAACAGAGGCAGATCTCTGGATGTGCTAGTCAGGATTGATAGTCACCAACATAAAGGCTAAGAAAATCCAGTTCTTACTCTCATGATGGCTTGTTTGCAGCGAGAATCCATCTCAGCTTTCTGCAGCACCTGTAGTAAGGCCCCAACGCTGACACAGGACCTATTTAAAAGAAAACAGAGTGGGCCCTGCTACAGATAACTTTATAGATGGCAAAATGAGCTGTTCCAAATGTCCACCTGCCCTTTTCTTGTTTTGAAAAGCAGATAAAAATAGAAGTAGGAAAAATGCAAACAGACTCCATAAGAGTCCCAAACAGTGAACATCCAGTTTAAGAAAAACTAAATGAGATGAGCAACAAACTGCCATTTTCGAGATATATTCTCAGTAAATACATTAAAACAAAACAAGATGACCAAAAATCTACTTTTTTTTGCTAGATAACCTACTGTTTCAAGATTCTTCACTTACTGTTGTGCACTAGCAGGAGTCTCCTTCAGGGAAGACAGCACCTCAAACGCAGCCCGGATTCCCAGCCGCCTCCTGAAGAGGGAGGACTGAACTGATTTCTGAGCAGCAAAAACACCACAGAGGAAACAATTTACTCACACTTCAGGCACTACTGTGTCCTATGGCCAGATAATATACTGATCCTCGGGCACACATTCCAGATTTGTGATTAGAGATCAGAACAGGAGGCTGCCCTGGGCCTCACTCCCTCCAAGAACTCCGTGTACAAGGAGGAAGGAAGCAAGTAAGCAAACAAGTCCCTGGAATTCAAGTAAACATCCAGGTTATGTTTTATTTTCAATTATGGAGTGCATAAGCATATGCCTGTTCCAGAGACACTGGCAACAGCAAAGCTCAAGCCCTCACAGAAATTCACACTAATGTGCAGAGAGAGGAGTTAGAGAGCTTGTCCAGCTCCACCTTCTTGCCTAAAAGCACAAATCCAGAGCCACAGTTTTTCATGCTTTTTTTATTATACTAATCACTTTAAAACTCAATTACTTTATTATAATCAGATTATGGCATGCTGTCATGTGAGAAAGAAGAAAATTGAGGAAGAAGGGATGAAACAGAGGAGGAGGAAAAGATTACCAAAAATCCCCTCTGCACCTATTCTGTTTACACACCCCTCTGCCATCAGAGGGTGGGGGCCATTCCTTCCGTGTAATATTGCCTTGGGCTTATTACCCAACAAACCTCACCTTCTCTCTGGAACTCTGCTAGAGAAGCTACTGGGCCAGTCTGGGTAACGCCTTGAGTAACCTGGTCTAGTGGGAGGTGTCCCTGCCCACGGCAGGGGTGTTGGGACTGGATGATCTTTGAGGTCCCTTCCAACCCCTTAATATTGTATGATCTGCAACCACAGCTCTTTAAACAGCACAGCAGATATCCTTCACAGAGACCAAGTTTAAGTTATTCTTGTCCTTGTTCAGTCATACAACAGTTTCTTTTTTTTTTTTTTTTTTTTTCCCCTTTTTTGTAACATNTTTTTTTTTTTTCCCTGTTATAGTCAAAATTGCAGATCCACAGCATGCATGGAAGTATGCAAGCAGGTCATTTTGTCTCGGAAGGGAATCAAGATGTAACATCATATAAAGGGAAAAGTACCTACATCAAAGAACACTTAGTACCTTAAAACTGTATCTGCAACCAGAATGGGAGGGTTGCTTTAGTACACAGATGAAAATACTTAAAAGGGTCAAGGTTATGGCAGAACACAGAAATCAGGAAGTTACTCACCAGAAGGTACCCTCGAAACTGATTGTATATTATTGCTGTAAGCAAATTCATCAAAAACAAGTTCCCTATTGGAGAAAAAGAGGCAGTAAAATTTAATGAAAAATATCTGTTTCTCAAAGCAGTCTCACTGTATGCAGTAAATCAGATGTAAAACTTAAAAAGGGTTGGTTTTCTTGTGTTTGATTTCTAAAATGTTTTTAATGTTTGAATATACTATAATGTATCCATTCCCCTGTGACATGTTACCAAAAAACTCCAAACCGTAAGTCCCTTCCATCAAAATCATCTTACAGACACTATGCAATCATTGGAAGAAACACAAAAATGGAGAAATTCATGATTAAACTTCCCTAGAAAAATAAAACACTGTAGCTGGCATGCACAGGTGTCAAAGTTGAAGTGCATTTACATTGCAGAAGACAAGAGGCAACTCACCTAATACAGTGAAGAGGATGAAGAAGATTGAATACGCTCGATTCTTAGAATATGCAGGAATCATCACTGTATCAAATTTAACAAAAATAGGAAATAATATTTTAATGCTTGAGACGCACAGTGGAGACCTCTATGAGTTTTTGGCAATTGGTAAAAGCTCTCATACAGCTGGATTTTAGAGTGGCATATATAATTACACCACAGAAAGGCAAGAATCAAGTTACCAAAGGCATGAAAAAACCTTTACACAACCTTCCTCTGGCTGTACTGAGAACCATCAGCTGAAAGAATGGTTACTGTAGTCTGAACGGAGTAATCTTGGTCTGTTGTTCTTCCAAAGGAGAGGCAAGAGTTATTTCTGAAAGACTGCTCACCATCAGGATTATTTGCAGTAGTCAGCAGGACCAGCAGTGACGTCAGGGAATCCGGCAAATTCCGGAAATACACCACCCACTCCTTATCCTGCTGGTTATCCTAGGCAAAGAGATGGTCATTGTTAAGAGAAATACCAAGGAATCCCTGTCTTACCAAGGCAGAGGGCAAAAAAATTTTAATTTTTTTTTTTTTAAAATTAACATCAGTCAACAATCAATTTCTTACACACGTAATCAAATTCTACCCCGTGGAAAAAGCAAAAGCCAAACATAAAAATTAAGAGAATGTGTATGAATACAGAGCAATCACATCACTTATTAAAAGCAATTACAAAATACAAAGAAGAACAGGAAGCTCCACATGAAATTTATGTCTAGTTAGCACCTCAGACCCAGGAAGAACAATCATGTCACAAACTGACAGCATAGGACTCTGAGGCAACCCTGAATTGACAGAAAAAGCATCACCTCTTAGTCTGCAAGAGATACTGGTGTACTGCAGATAAAAGGACTCCCTGAATATGATTTTAAAAAACTAAACAGAGAGAAACCAAAGAAACAAACCAGCTTCCTCAGTAATGAAGAGAGGCCTCAATAACCACAAAAGATCCTGCCCATAAACTCCTCTCAAACACCTGCAGCTCTACCACCATACTCAGAGTCTCTCTCACACCCTCTCTGACTTCCAAATAGAAAACTTAGCATCCTCTGAATCAGCTTTTTGTTACTAAAGTTACAGAAGTTACCACCACTATTCAAAACAGAGTTTTCCCCTTCCTCCCACTATTCCCTTAGACATGTAACTAACTGTAACCAGCTGTAACTAATATTCATGCACAGTACAGGAATTGCTGGGCAGGTAGGAAACAGGCAACTGTTCTGTTTTGAAAAGAATGAAGACTTAAAATGGAAACATCACACAAAGCTTAAACATCTTGGGGAAAGGAAATTAAGAAAAAAAGATCAATGCCACAGCACCCAAAAAATATATTTACAATTACTTTGGCAACTAAAGTCATCAAAATTATTTTGTGGCCCAGTGGAAACATCAAATGATCTGCAAAAGCTCAGATAGTGTCAGAACCTTCATCAAAAACATACTGGGAGGCTGATCTTGGATCCTCCACATTTTTTTTTAATTCCAGAGGTCAAGAAGAGACGGATAAAAAAGATGCAGAGTGCAAACAACACAAACATGAGTCAGGCAGCACAGGGCAAACAGCTCTTAAATCTGCTGCAAAGACTGGAATATGTAACCCTAGAGGACATCCACAAGACAATGCAAAAATGCAGAGTCATGAATTTCATTAATAAACCTACTTTTAGAACTTGCCTGCAGTATTTTAACGTGTTAGGTAAAATCAGTTCGTATGGATGTCAGAGCAGCACACCAAAATAGGGAAGTCCACTCTCTAATTTGTTATTTTTTACCTCAAGGTACACAAAAGTGACTGGTTTAGGTATACAAGTTATAAATATACATCTGCTGGAGAAACTCATAACTGAAGTTAGATGTGACAAACAAGGATAATACAAAGGTCCAGAAGGCAGCTAAACAAAGCAGGAAAACAGCTCTGCTTCTAATTCCAAAGATTCTGTAACATGGGAATTCAGGGAATTTGCTGATCACAAGGAAGACTAGAAGCAAGCTCAAGTGAAAATTTCAAGTAGAGATGAAGGTGAAAAACTGACATTAAGGACGGGACCAAAATTACTGGGAGAAGAATGCAAGAAATTTTTGTGTTCACAGCAACATTTATGGAAGGCCTTAAAAAGTAAGAATGAAAAAAACGCCAAATAATCTGTGATAAATTAAGATACAGGAAGTTTAGAAGAGAAAGAACATACCAAGGTTACTGGAACACAAAAATTATTTTAACCACAAAATTTCAAATTTGCTTTTCAGAAGCAGGAAGAGAAAAACAGGAGGAAAACCCAAAGAGATCAGAAACCAAAACTAATACAGGCAAAAACCTACGAGGGCATGGCCAGGGATACCAGTATTGAAAGGTGAGAAAACACAGAAGAAACTAAAGTTAGCAAAAAGCTAGATAGGGTTGAGAAAAAAAGAGAAATGAGTGGTAATATAAATGAAAAAGTGACAAGAGCTTTGGAGACAGAACAGCACAGAGGGTTTCAACAAAAGCAGAGAAAGTAACTCAAAGGATCAAACTGGATAAATGCATGAGGAAGTCTCCTGCATACATAAATACTCTGCACATGTTACATCTCTCCAAATGGACTTCAAACTCATCTCAGCAACTCTGACAAGGTAACGAGACCTCTTCAGGGGAAACAAGTTTCACTAGCTTGACTATAAAACTAGGCAAGAAGCAGCTGTGCAAGTAGAGATAAAAAGCACCCAGATCTAGCAGAGCAGCAATAGAATTGATTACCTTTGTTCGAGCAAAGAGCAGCATGGCAAACATGGTAAAGAGAGACAGATGAACAGCCAGTAGCAGAACAACACTGTTGGAGAGAAAATGTATCACAGGTATTAATAGTAACTTTAGCTTATTCTTAATATCCTCTGCTAAAAATGCAAAATGATGCCATATAAAGAAAACCGGGGTATTTTTAAGAAGTTATATGGAGATAACAGGAGGAGATATGAGTTTTGAGTCAAAATAAAAATCACATTTGCGTGCCTCAGCTCTTCCCTTACAAGAGGACTTACAAAAGCAGAATTAAAACCTCCCACTGGACTAGTATTAAAAGAACTATGTCACATATACAGTCATGTCACAATCTAGAGATCCCCTACAGATGAAAGGGAATCAAAAAGTTACCACAGCCTCCACCCACCGTGACCTGATCTCTCTGAGCACTTAGCTACCCCGGCCAGAAGGAAGCTGCTCAGTGCCCCACACCCGACCACAAAGGAAAACAAGCTGCTTGCAGTGAAAGGATGTTTTCTGTGCTATAACCCACCTCGCCATTTCAGGCAGCGTGCTGTTGATACTTTTTAACGTTTTCTTCATCATAGAAGAATTCTGAAGGAGAAAGAACGGGCGAAGGATTCTTCTTATTCTCACACTCTGCAAAAAACCAACGGATCAGACACTGAGTTCCTGCAAGACTGGCAGCACAAATACTTTTAAATGCAAGTTTGTCAGAAAGCACTGGCACACAGATCGACCAAGTCAAGAGTGTAACAGAAAAAGAAGTGAGCTCTGCTCTTCTGAGCTCAGGAAACACCAAAAGAGATTCCACACCTCATTAAAATGAGGAGAGATTGCTTTAAAAACACACATTGACATTTCAATAGTTTCATCAGGCCACTAATTAGAAACAATCTAACTTTATTGCCCAGTAGACATAACAGTCTGGCAAGAGATGCTATTTCTGTATTTTCTGCCAAGGTCCATCTCAAGAAAGGGATTAATAGCGAACTACTTTCAATAAAAACAAATACACATTCTAAAAATAAGTACTTGATTTCCATTTTCAGTCTGTTTGTTTTATAACTAAAGGCCCTGCTTATTACTTAGCAATTTCTGTCTCTGACAGCACTCAATCTGTAATTGCTTTTTTTCCCCACAACACTACAGCAAATAATCTGTTTGATTCTTGCAGTCAAGACATTTGCAAGCTTTCAAATTATTCCTGTCACTTATTTGCTACTTCAAGTGTTTCAGCATCCTGCATTTTAGGATCAGTCTTCTGTGGGCCACATTTAGCAGCAAAATAACATAAAAATGACTTTTTTTATTGCTATTCTCTTGTTCCTCTATCCCAGCAGTTCAACTGCTCCTTCTGCCACTGCTCTGTGTGGGAGGCTCTTGTTCAAACTACCTGTCCACCATCACACCTTAAAATTTTACATTTTACGATCATCTCTCTCTCATTCACTTCCCAGCATTTTTACCACGTTGGTATTTTCTTAACAAGGATTGCAAGTGCACAACAACTAATTTAATGTAAATCTATGGCAGACAAAACCAGCTGGGAGAGTGCATTATCACATCAAGGAGGGCACTTCTAGAACCATTTCACAAACCTGATGTTCCTCTCAGGACACCACTGTTTTGAACACAGCACAGCTTCAGGTTAGAAAGCAGCTGTTAAACCACATAATTACCTTTTTCTTATACATCACTACAGAGGCTTTGCTATTCAGTCAAGTTAAGAATATAATTCTCCAACTGCACAACAGAATTGGTGCCAGGCAACGAGTTTTCCCTGCACTCTTTGACTGATGAGAGACTAAAGCAATGAGTGCCACTTAATTTTACCAACAAACACAAAATTTACATCAAGAATCAAACAGAATTCTTTGTTAAGCTACCTTACATCAAACTTTTTCTGTGTTTCAGTGCATTATCCAGCTATCAAAGACCAAAGTGAACCATCTCACCCTCCTCTTTTAATTCCCCAATACACATCATACACCCTGCTGACCCTCTCTCTGCAGGTTCTTCTCCTTTGCCACCCTCCACAATTAAGCTGCTGATTACTTCTGCAGAAAGCAGTTCTTACCTCTTTGCAGAAAAAACTCAGTGACACAATCCAATCAGTAAGGGACACAATTAATGTCAGTATATAAGCCATTAGCCATTTATTTTTCCAAAATTCTTTCCATCCAATTAAGTAACTCTGGACAAGGGAAAAAAAAAGAACAACCAAAATTTACTTTAATAATAAAATCAAATACCCTAATAAGTCAGCACTGCTTGTTTTTTCAAGTATTTGTAAGTTTACATCCATGCTCTTAAAAAGCTCTCCAAAATCCAAACAAAAATACACCATTGAGAGATTTTTTTCTACAAAAATTAATAAAGGTCAGTAAAAGTGAGAGATGAACATAGGCCATGAGAGAAAAATCCTTTGAATGCAAGAAAAATCTCTACTTAATAAACATTAAAAGGGATTTTCCAGAAGTAAGCATCCCAAGAAAAGTCAGTTTCTGACTACTTTTATTTTGTATAAATGAACTAACATATATTTATCATATACCCCAATTTTATAGCCTAATACAAGCAGCTAATCCAAAATAATTGCACTCTCAGAAAAATTCATTTCATTTATTCCACACAGTTAGGAAAACTAGGTTAAAAAAAAAGGAATAAATGCCTTTAATTTAGTAAATGTACACATGCTGATTTCTCCTGAAAGGAGGCTCTAACAAAACAAGGCAATCTCATGCTGCAAACGCAAGATTTGAAAAACAATTGCAGCACAGACCTCCTGTTTGATTGAACAGCAGATGAAGGAAGGAGATGCAGGAAGGAGATGCTCACCTTGACAGAGACATCAGCCACGAACACGAGGAAGCAGAGCAGCTCCATGCTCTCGGTGAGGCCACAGGGAGGATTCCAGGCGGGAAGGCGGAACCGGACATCCGACGTGACGGTCAGCGAGGAGGGCTCTTCAATGAAAGCCAAAGCCAAGATGACAGTAATGGTCAAGCTCAAAATCCTGTTTGGAGAGGGATGAAATTAAAAATGAAACCAACAAAACCATTAAAAAAACGAACCCAAAAAAAACCACCCCAAAACAAACCCCAAGAAACAGCCACAAAATGAGTCAAAAGAATAACAAAATACTTACAGTAAAGCAATTTTCTTTGATGTAAACCAAGGTTTATGATACCATATTTCACTCAAATGGGTTAGACCACAAGGCAGCACTTGACTAGCAGGTTGTTGCCTGCATGGGTGATGTAACTGCTGACCACTAAATAACCTGAGGTGATGTCCTTTTGAAACTTACAGCAGCAAACAGTCTTGCTGTTAGCCAAAATGCTTAGACACTTGGAAAACTCTAAATGCACAGTGCTGTAAATCATGTTAATTAGTCCATTCATGCAACAGTGCTGTGGCTGTTCCAAAGAGCCATCTACATCATCACACTTCCATAAAACTTGCTGCTTTCCACTTCTATCACATTCACATGTGGTCAATCCCCTTGCTTGCCACAGTAAGTTCTTATAAAGATAAAAGCACAATTATCTAATAAACAAGGAAGATGAAGAGTAATTTTTAAAAAAGACTAACTCCTAAACGAAAAAGCAAAGAGAATAACCAAGTTCTTACCACTGGCAAGTCCTAGAATAGTACCATCGATAAAGCCACAGGGATTTGGAGTCCACTCGGTGATTTATGGATCGATACTGAAGGCAGGAAGCAAAAAGGCTAATTCAAACATTACATTCAGTCTGTCTCAAAGACAAAGATCAAGTTACCAAAGCTAACCAAATCAGCACATGTTATTAATTATTAAAGTATCAGGTCATCCATGACCACAGAGCTACACTACATGTGTGAAAAGGGAAAGATTTTGAAGTTCTCCCATCTAAAGACCACACAGCTGCTCAGATAATTAAACTGTGTGGCAGTCATCTGAAGCAAGCACTGTCATCATTTCAAATAACAGCATTTGTAATAATTCAGTGACTATTCTATGTACTCACCAAAATGGTCCACCCCCTTAATTCCCCTCTCAAACATTCATTCCCCTCACGGATCTTCTTTTGTCTTTCTCTTCCAACAAGCCATAAGATGCAAACAAATTAATTTTGCATAGAAGAGGCCTCAAACTATGTCTTTGAATAAAACATGCTTTAAGATCAGGAAGTGCCTGTGATTCTTCAGGAATCCCCAAAATCTGCTCTGTCCCTCCTCTGCGACAGCTGCTGGGCTGCTCTTACTCTGCCACCACTGAGAGGCAGCTGCTCCCAGAAAGGTGACCACACCTCAAATATATCTGACCCCTGGAAATCTCCCAGCCAAAAGCCATCTAGATGCAGCAAGAGAGCTCAAGAACTGCCTTCAGCATTCCCACTGCCTGCATCTACCAACTGGGAGATAACAGGATCTAGGAACCTACAGTAAGGGCCAGTAAAGGGGAGAAAAAGATGGAATCAAGACTTCCAAAGGCACTGAGTTCAGCTGAAGCTGAAGAGTTCCAGCTTCACACTTGAAGCCAGCCTTAAACTCTTGAGGTTTTACCAGCTCTTAAGATGTGCAAGTGGTCAGACTGAGAGGCAAATTATAAGGTTTGCTCAAATAGTTTCTCTTAGCAGTAGGTTAGTCAATGTCAAAACACCATCAAACCAACCCAAACAAGTAAACAAACAAAAAACCACCATGAAAATCTCTCCACAAACCAGCATCTCTTCTGAAACCCTTAAAGAGATTACTTCATTGTGGGGAAAAATATATTTCTCCAAGGCAGAAGTTCACTGAGACTTGCATACCACAGGAATTTGGAATACTGATTTTGCTTTGTGAATCAGGATGATGGCTTACAAGGGTTGCCTGAACACACAAAATCATAAAAACTGGCAGTGTGTGACAAACATCCAGCATGGGAAGCATAACAGCTAAGAAAAAATTAATACTTACTTGTATTGCATCTTCAATAAATACTATGGCTTGGTTTATATAAAGGTCATTATCAGCTCCAGCATCTATGAAGTTAAAAAGAAATAAAAATCACTTGCTGTATTTTGGATAAATAAACTTTGGATAAAACAGCTTATCAGTTAACAGAAGGTGCACAATGATGTTTGGTTCTCATGACAAAGGGCATTGCACACACACACAAAAAAGAGTTCCTGCCACATTTGCTCTGTCAGCAGCACTGCATTACATTAAATAAGTAATAATAATATCAAACACATCATGCATCTTTCTGTGTTTTGTTAAAAGGTTCTCTTTTAGGTGTAAGTAGCCAGATTATACTGGTAGTTAAGAAACACAAAACTACACAGAGACAAGTCCTAACAGGCAAAATAATGGAGATTTAAATTATTCTTTGACAGAGTGTACAGTCAAGTAAAGCCAGAAAAATCAGACACTACTATTATGGCAATTTTTACTTTTGTTTAATAAAGATACAGTGGTTTAAAATTATCTTGTTCCTCCAAAACCAACAGGAATCTCCAGTCATATAACAACTAAATTAAGTGCTTTTTTAATTTGTTCTGAGAGTTACTATTACCATACCAAACAGATCAGAGGCCAAGAGACAGCAAGGGGTGAAAGAACACAAATTGAAATAAAATACCACTAAATTAGTTATTATGCCACTTTTCAAAACCCAGTATTAAGAAGTCTGTGTGAAGACAGACACATAAAAAATAAAGGGCAGCCACTTGCATTTACTTAAAGTAAGACCTTTCAGGAACTAACCTGGCAATTAAGCTAGAAAGAGAAACAAAGGCAGTTAAGGTTTAAAAAAGGAAGAAAAAAAAGAGGAGAGATACAAAAAGAGATAAAAAACTGAGGGGGACCCAAGATATGAAAAATATATGTTACTGTAACCTTCCCACAGAGGGGAAAAGTCCCAAGGAGCACTTCACACCATCTCCTCCGAGGAGACAGCAATCACAACCCAGGATATAGCAGGAAAGAGTCCATCCCAGCAGTAGCACAATGCTCTGCTCCAGACACCAAGCAATCCCAGAAACACCACGGATCAGAGTCACAGACAATTTTATGTTCCACATGATTCAGTAGCATCAATTTCCTACAAAGGCTGCAAACAGTTTTTAAATGTCACCCTTTATCTGAGCATCAGCAACAACAGTTTTGTGCTGATCTTGATATGAACCAGGGCGCAAGAAAGATCTGGGCGTAAACAGGAGGCAAGCCAGGCTCATG
Organism: Daphoenositta chrysoptera; assembly: GCA_013397915.1. NCBI lineage: Eukaryota > Metazoa > Chordata > Aves > Passeriformes > Daphoenositta > Daphoenositta chrysoptera. Next base: position 29,343 of record VZRO01003959.1, on the reverse strand, counting down.
TAGTAAAGACATTATTTTTTTCATGACATCTTGCACTAGTGAGATAAAAATAAAAGCTGCTTAAAGGAACTATTAGTTAAAAGGACTGCAAGGACAGCAAAAGCTTTAGGTACTTGAAGCACACAGCAAGCCACTGGTGTTGATGCCAAGGATTTTGGAAGGGCAGAATCTAAGCGGCTGTTCACAGTATAAAAATAAAACAGGGAAATTAGCCAAAAATGTTTACTTTAGCAATTTCTCCGTGCATTCTACCATGGATATCCAACTTATTCTGCAAATCTTAGTCACAGCAAGTGACACTTAGTCACAAGCGATGATTAAAGCACTGCTCGGTTTGGGCACACAGGATCCACCCGAGACCCCGCTGCACTTCTGGCACTGCACAAAAGATCAACAAAAGCGAAGGTTCCCTTAGGTGATGCGATACCCTGAAAAGAGAGAACCTGAGGTCTCCAAAGAATTCCATCCTGGGGCAATTGAGATGTCAGACCTACAGACCTACATCTGACAGCCACCGGCTTCGAGAAAAACTTACCAGCACTTTAGAGAAAAACCCTAAAATTACATAAGGAACTAAGGAA